>SDVV010023349.1:0-12775 GCA_016164225.1 Gammarus roeselii | reverse complement strand
GCGCTGCCAGCTGTACGACGCAGAGGATGCAGTGAATGAAAACAAATCCCTGATTGCTGTACGTCATCACTTATTAACCCACTGCATTGCGCTGCCAGCTGTACGACGCAGAGGATGCAGTGAATGAAAACAAATCCCTGATTGCTGTACGTCATCACTTATTAACCCACTGCATTGCGCTGCCAGCTGTACGACGCAGAGGATGCAGTGAATGAAAACAAATCCCTAATTGCTATACGTCATCACTTATTAACCCACTAACAAATCTGTACAGATTTTCGCACCCATTTTGCCCGTTCCAAAATATTGTTACCCGACACCAACGTAGGGAGTTTTAGCAGTTTCGATGGAGCATACCTGACCGGGATAAGGAGCCGTAAAATCGAAATGTGAAGCATGTCAACTCGCGAGTCTTATGAAATAACCGAGTGCGAATGCAATTGATCCACTCTAGATCCCTGATAATCCATGAACAGGTTGTCTTTGCAACATTATTGCAACTACTTATGAAATTAAATGCACCATTTTTAACAATAAATAGTTTTCCTTTTGACACACACGTTCGGACTATCAGTTAACGCAATACCTTGACCGTGCAGTGCAACGAAGTTGAACGTGCAATGCAACAAAGCTGACCGTGCAGTGCAACGAAGTTGAACGTGCAATGCAACGAAGTTGAACATGCAATGCAACGAAGCTGACCGTGCAATGCAACGAAGCTGACCGTGCAATGCAACGAAGCTGACCGTGCAATGCAACGAAGCTGACCGTGCAATGCAACGAAGCTGACCGTGCAATGCAACGAAGCTGAGCGTGCAATGCAACGAAGCTGCCCGCGCAATGCAACGAAGCTGACCATGCAATGAAACTAACCTGACCGTGCAATGCAACGAAGCTGACCGTGCAGTGCAACGAAGCTGACCGTGCAGTGCAACGAAGCTGAACGTGCAATGCAACGAAGCTGAACGTGAAATGCAACGAAGCTGACCGTGCAATGCAACGAAGCTGACCGTGCAGTGCAACGAAGCTGACCGTGCAGTGCAACGAAGCTGACCGTGCAATGCAACAAAGCTGACCGTGCAATGCAACAAAGCTGACCGTGCAATGCAACGAAGCTGACCGTGCAATGCAAGGAAGCTGACCGGGCAATGCAAGGAAGCTGTCCATGCAATGAAACTAAGTTGCCCATGTGATGCAACGACGTTCAAAGGGCATTATAACCAAAGTTATTGAACGATGTAACAAAGTTGGCCATACAATGCAACAAGTTTTGCATTCAATGAACCAAATTGGCTCCACATTTGGCCACGACAAGTGGGAAACACTTCTTACTTTTGTTATACAAGTGAGCCAAGTCCTGGGCTCATACCTCGCACCGAAACCCTCCCCAACTGTACAAGCGTCACATTTTACTTTCTCTGCGATGCAATCAGAGCCTCAGCCGAGGATGACGTGGGTCTCCCCGCCGATGACAACATTCCCCTTCTCCCTCCTCTCCCATGAAACTCTCAGGACCACCCCGGCACACGCGCTTGGCCTGTGAGCTTCTGACGTCATCGGCGTCGTGAGAAGAGATGCTGGAGTTGCGTGACTCCAAGACTGGAAGCGCAATGGGCCAGCGATAAATGTTCATGTTGGTTAGGTAGTGCATGGCTAGCCTTCATCAATAATACTATCTAACTATTAGACGCGGACGTTCTTTACTCAATCCATACAAATGGAAAACGTAGGAAAAAAGCAAAACAAACAAGAAGAACACCCGGTATTTAAGTGGTATCATTGTCTTGCCGTATCTCACCTACCAGGTAGTAGTGTAGAGGCAATAGTATGCGCTGGCAGCAAAGCTGTGACCTGCAGCCCTGCAAAATAAGTATGTTCACACATATCTCACCAAGAACAACCCGGCAAATGAAACTATCTCTTCCCGCAAAGACCACGTTCTTTGTACATTCTCTAGGCACGTAGCACAGTCTTCTGTGGGCTTGCACCTGTTAATACGGGTCCTTCCCACACCATGGCATCGCTGACAGGGCACGGGTTGTCAAATTCAAGACACCCGGGGGACTTGGTCTCTCTGCGGCCAACCCACTCAAAGGGTTGTAGTGCGCCTGCTTATGGAACATTTGAGGAACCTGGTCCCTCGAAACCTTAACCCTAGCCAATTACGCCACGGAGGCAGATCTTACGACACCCTGCGCAACACCACACACACTCGTGTAACACCCTGCGCAACACCACACACACTCGAGTAATGACGGCTTTAACGAACAATACCTAGGGAGTGGAACCACCATATCATAAAAGAACCACAGTGAGGTATTCAATGGTCTTTCTTAGAAAGTGTGGTGACAACAAGCAGCCGCAAGCAACAGCGAAGCAGCCAACGTTTAGAACCGAACGATTTTTTTCTTGCAATTCATGATTGTCTGCAACCCGGACTGTATCACGTCCAATCAGCCAACGACTTCGCAAAGCAAGTAGTTTATACATCCAACTTGATTCGTTGGAAGTTTGACTTGCAGATTCGCAGCAAAATAATGAACAGATGAAATTGTCTACTTGTTTCATCGTTATAGCTCAACCACATGCAGGTAAGAGGATTGTCTCCCTGCAGCTGGAACCGCATCTAATAAGTGGCAAGAGTATTGATCTGAGACTTGTGGACCAATGTGAAGGTATACACAAAATACTTAAATAATTACTCCAACATAAACCAAACCAATAGATTGTGGATTAGGAAAGATGCGGATTGCAGTAGGTAGGACAAGCTCAGTAGCGTATCATCCGTCACAGAACAACAGGACACACATAGCTAATTGAAGTCCCTGTACAATGAGCAAGACAAATACAACAATATTAGAGCACCTGTCAAACACCAAGCTTTTCAATGAGACGCTCGTTCAGGAGAACATTATAACACATGACAGGCGTCTATAAAAAGCACCTGTCAAACACCAAGCACTTCAATGAGACGCTCGTTTAGGGAGACATTACAACACATGACAGGCGCCCTTCTAGAGCACCTGTCAAACACCAAGCCCTTCACCGAGACGCTTGTTTAGGGAGACATTATAACACATGACAGGTGCCCATCCAGAGCACCTGTCAAACACCAAGTACTTCAATGAGACGCTTGTTTAGGGAGACATTACAACACATGACAGGCGCCCATCCAGAGCACCTGCCAAACACCAAGCCCTTCACTGAGACGCTTGTTTAGGGAGACATTACAACACATGACAGGCGCCCATCCAGATCACCAGTCAAACCCCAAGCACTTGAATGAGACGCTCGTTCAGGGAGACATTATAACACATGACAGGTGCCCACCCAGAGCACCTGTCAAACCCCAAGCTCTTCAATGAGACGCTCGTTCAGGGAGACATTATAACACATGACATAAGTGCTGTGGCAGCTACATGCCACCTACACACACGAACGGATGGCCAGCAACCCGAGCTCCGGTAATGGAAGAGTGGAGTGTGGGTATGAGGCCGCGACGGCGCCCGGGGATAAGGGAACCGTTGCAAGGGGCTCACGAAGTGGGGCGGCTCGAGGAGGGGGAGATCTAAGTGGGGAAACGATACAGACGAGAAGACAAACAGTTTGGGAAGCTGCGGGAATTCGATACAAATAATAAATTTGTAGTTACCAGCAGCTCGGTGGCCGGATGGGTAGCGTGACGGCCTCTCTTCATCCGACAATGAGTGGGAAAGTAGTCGGATGCTTGGAAAAATATTTTTCATGAAATGCCACGTGCTATTTGCTGTTTTACAAATAAAATTCAAATGTTCGTAATAGATTAAATCCAGGGTACAATTCGAGCGAATAAAGCATTTGGTTTAACACGAGGTTTGCTAGTTCTATGGAACAAATGCGCTCGTGAAGTTTACGTAACATTCGAAAACATATCAGAGATAAGTATTTCTGGATATGTTTTATGTCATGTGCATATGATCCGTACGCATTCACGTTTATGTGATCCTGAAAAATATTTCTCCTTTAGCTGCGTTATATACATGACAAAAAATGTATTCGGATAACGAATACAAAATGGTATCTGCAAGCCAATTCAGACAATATACAAGTATAACAATCATGTCAGGACTCAATCCCAGCTCCAAAAAGAGTAATCATTCAAACTCGAGTTCAACAATTCGAATTCATAAAAAAGGACTTGCAGTACCGCACCCGTGACGACAGCATACGAAGACTGACACTGCCACACCAGCAATTGCAAGTTGTTTACATCAGTATGAATATATATCATTGTGAAGCAAGTGCTTGTTCACACATACAGGGGTCACTCCTACCTAATGCTAGCGAATAGTGAAGGGAATGTGCCGCGATTGATTGACGAAATGTCCGTCGACTCAGAGAGTTGCACAGGCAGAGTTACGCAACACAAATATACTGCAATACCCGAAAAAAGAGCAGCATGCTCAAATGTCGAATATCAAATATTAATTGCAGTTGCTGTATTTATAAACAACTGAACATAATAGCTCATTCAGCGTGCGGTGCGAGTATATGCCTAGCGGCTTAATCAAAATGGCTACACTATAATTTACAGTACATCGCTAAATTAATATTTGCTCATTTTAACTTCGTATGGTTCCGTATGCATTACTTTGATTTTTTTTTCGAATTCGTTCAATGAAAGGTGGGAAAATTTACTTCCTGTGCACGGCTTCTTCCACACCAGTTCACTCATGTACCAGTCACGAGTTCTTCTTATGAATGGTCGGTACTAATTGCAGGCACTCTTGGTATAATATCCTCAACCATTCACAGGACACTTGACAACTTCATTCATTTCAAGGCGCTACTTTAAAGGTTTTGTCTTGTCGCATGCAATGTTTTGCATTAGAAATGCCCTAATAGGAATCCTGTTTATAAAAAGTCCCGGAAATACAAACTTTACTTCTAATTGCAGACGGTGTAACTGCGCCATAATTGCATAGACAATGTTATTAGAACAAAAAATTCGATTTTGTAAATTGCCTTGCGATTGCCTTGACAATCTACGTACCGGTATCCGGTATCGGCATTAGCAGAAATTCCAGTATTGGCATCAGAACATCACTTCAGAATACTACCAATTGAACGCAGAGGAGGATGTAAACGCGAAATGACAGTAACACAACCAGCAACTTGTGGGCATTAGGCCTTGCCTTCTATGTGTAAATACCAGCAAGTGAGGCTATTGTCAAGGGTGTACAGTGATAAAGTGCACGATCAATGTATTGATGAGAAGTGGCAGGAGGGTACTTCGACGGGATAAGGCGACATGAATTAGCCACCAACAGGGAGAGGAGGGAAACCAGGGGAGGAGTGCAGGGACCAAAGCTGTAGCTTCATAACTAGTGTCACAATATGTTCAATGATTATTGCTTTTTAGACTAACTAAAAAAAATTACCGATGTTGTCTGAATTCATAGAAAAAATCAATTAATAAGGCGAGCAGAAAGTGGAGGTACAATCGCAGGATCCGTTTACAGCAATTACATCCAAAGCCGCCATTATTCCTAAGTACGATCTCTTCTAGCTATTATGTTTAATCAACGATGTTGAAGTGGACTAGGTGTCTAAAAATATATACTTACTAATAACGGTTCTTATTTCAAGAGTTGTAGGGTTTAGAGCTTTTAATATAAATCAACGTTCAACTAATAATATAACAGCTTAATGAATGTTTTACACGGGGCCTTGTGTACTCGGAAGGCACAGTCACGATTCGTGATCGTGAATTTGCTGCAAAAGATCCACTACATAATCCAATTTTTTGGACCTGGGACGCAATTCATCATGAAACAATTGTTGGGCATCAGTTGGGTCTGCGATGGCTTGCTGACTAACGTTGCATCACTTGAAATGCGTCACTAAAGTTAGCTGGTGACTGACATCATGTCTCATGACAACGTCAGTTATCTCAGCTGGAGACTGGCGTCATGTCTCATGACTAATATTGGACGTCGCTTATGAGTCTGTCAGTGTGGCAAGGTCATCGGTCCAACATCGGTATGCGAGGTAAGCTAAATAAATAACTGGATAAATGCTGGCTCACGGACAAATGGAGGAGAGTCGTACTAAACGGAGCTTCCTCCAATTTGGGCAAAGTTACAAGCGGTGTGCCTCAAGGATCCGTATTAGGTCCAGTTCTCTTCATAAACAATCGCGAAAGCAACGCACTCTCAAACATTAGCAAGGCTGCAGACGATACTAAGCTAGGAGGAAAAATGCAAACCCAACTTGAGTGTGAGCAGATTCAATTAAACTTGAACAACTGTTGCTTGATTAGTCTAGAAAGAGACAGATTAAATTCAATGTCGACAGGTCTTAAGTCAGGCACATTGGTCATCATAACCTTAAGCACGAATATTCAACGTCCGGAAAGAAACTGATTCCTGTCACCGAAGAGAGAGATAGTGTGTAATCATTGATAACGACTTGACAGCACTAAGCAATGTGGCGATGCTGCCTAAAATGCAATAAAATGTTGAGCATAACATCCTGTACGATCGCGTACAGAGCAGAAACAGTAGTCTCAATCTCAGATCAACATCGTAATCATCGTTAAATGCTATTTCCTTCTACAACCAGTCTCTTTCTTGATCTATTGAAACCGAAAATACAGACACATGATGCTCTCTTAAATGTTCAACTTCAGAACTAATTTTCTTACTATCAGAAGATAACCCAGTTTGGGCCAAGGCACCTGGTGTTGTCTTCTTTTACTAGTAAACCCATGTAAACAAACGCAACAAATATCAGCCATTTCAGCTCTGATATAATGAGCAATTGTCATCGTTTAGAGCAATTCATTCATACTCTACACACACAAGAATGAGATGGGGAAAAACGTCCTAGCGTAGACTTAACTACATGACTTAAGTTTACCAGCCACGGCGTAAACAGAGTCAGGCATTCTTGTCATTGTCACCAGCGCGGTTGCACCTAAAAGTCCACAGCGTCACCGTCAGTGTAGGCCCAGGTCACAACACATTAATTATATGCGAGCTTATCGAGGCAACGCGTGCTGGATTAACCCTTGAATACGTCCGACTAGAAATGGCGGAGCACCGTCAGTTGGACGCTTAATTTAACCCTCTGCGTCCCCTCCATTCCTCCAGCCCTGAGTAAGGTCATGCTTACATACTAGAGTGGCATTCACACGAGGAGGCGGCGTTCACAACCCTCCTGAGGCTAGAGAACAGTTACCAGCAGTGCAGTTGCGCCTCGGGCGCGTAAGCAGCACGTGCAGCCCCAGCGGCTCTATTACACCATACAAAAATACCCGTAAATAACTGGAGTGCACCGTCAATTAAAACGCCGACACAACGCATTCCATGACGCTGTTAACGAGCAGGGAATGCCATTAGGCATGATTAAACTTGTGTCGAAACATTAGTACAGATTGCAATAACACAAGCGCATGTTTTTTTAAATTTTCTCCTGAGAAGTGAAGAGGTGCAACATATTAAGTCTGAGTTCATTCAATGATGATCTTCTGCAATAAATGCCTCTGTCTTCCCATCATCGCGAGAGGGGATAGCAGCGCTCCTTTCACATGTGCACGGAAGTGCCTGCAACAGTACGTGTAGTCTTCACAAAGATCGGGGCTGCATCATCGCGCGGCCTGTCGGCAGTGCTGGCATATTGCACCACATTGGAAGGGAGAGTGAGCACAGAGCCTCTCACGGCAGAAGTGCACGCTACCTGTCCGTCAAGTGCAGCATTTAATGCTTTGAGGTGCTCCAAAATAATCGCGAGTAATTAACTAACAAAAGCGGTGTTGAGTTAGACCGTATTTCTTCGTATAATACAAAGAATGATGAATACTACGTTTGACTGGAACAACGCCTTTGCATCAGACACAAACATGGAAGGTATTCGAAGACTCAATTCAAGTGTAATCTGATAACAGGCATCTACAGAGCAGAGCATCTACAGAGCAGGGCATCTACAGCGCAGGGCATCTACAGAGCAGGGCATCTACAGAGCAGGGCATCTACAGAGCAGGGCATCTACAGAGCAGGGCATCTACAGAGCAGGGCATCTACAGATCAGGACATCTACAGAGCAGGGCATCTACAGAGCAGGGCATCTACAGAGCAGGGCATCTACAGCGCAGGGCATCTACAGAACAGGGCATCTACAGAACAGGGCATCTACAGAACAGGGCATCTACAGAACAGGGCATCAACAGAACAAAGCATCTACAGAACAGGGAAAGAACTGCGACTCCGTATCGCCAAAGTACAGCTCGTATAACCGAGCAGGATCGTCCAGCATCCGTTAGTGCCAAGACCGCTTCGGGGCGTCAGTCAAAATGAGCGCACAGTATCAGTTAATATAAGGCAACGCTTTACTCCATAACAAACACGCAAGCACAGTATCATAACGGTATGTTTCGCTACCGTAACCAAAGAAACCCCACACCGGCCTTGCATCAATGTATTTGAAACTATGAATTGAGCAAGCGATGCGTCACGTTATCCTATTGCAAAATACAAGAACACATAGTGGAGGATACAAGAGACGTAGAAAATATTCGAACTGATGCGGAAGAAATCTTCAAGTGGTCGGGCAAAAACAACATGCAATTCAATGAATCCAAACTAGAATTACTAAGATATGGAAAAAATTCTGACCTAAAAACAGGGTCTTTATATCATTCTAGCAACAATGCTGGCATTGAAGGGAATGGAAACTTGCGTGACTTAGGCGTTATAATGCAGAATAATGCTTTAGGCTATTCAGTGTACAAATTGCAATGATTGAGGCTAGTGGCAGAAGATTGTGTTCCTGGGCCATGAAAACCTTTTAGTCATGAGATAAAGGAACAATTTTGACTGTTTGGAAACGACTAATCCAACCAGTTATGGACTGTTGCTCTCCCCTCTGGATCCCACATAAACGGATAAATCTGGAAAGACTTGAAGCAGTTCAAAAAAGCTTCACCTCAAAAATTACAGAAGTAAAAGAAATGGATTATTTCGACAGATTGAAAACCTTGAAGCTATACTCAATACAAAGAAGTTTCGAAAGATTCATGATCATAAATGTTTGGAAAATTATGGAGGGCTACACGGTCAACGTAAACGAAAAAAAAAACCAAAGTGACTGAGATATCAGGCAACGATTGACAGAATGCACTATTTTAAAGTGCCACAGCGGACAGGAGGCGATAAGATACAAACAATGGCATTTACCAGTTCACATGCCGGGCACCATAGCTATTCAATCGAATGCCGCTGAAAATATGTGAAATAAAACGTGAGCAGCAATTGTCAGCCACAGCAACATCATGATATTCATGAACCGATTGGACAAGTAGGCAACCTCAGCTGTGTTACTGATAAACCTCTAATGAATGGATACCCTCACTGTGGAGGCAACTCTCTACTCCAACGCATCGCTGAGCCAGGATCTGACTGGCAGCTGTGGGTAAGGTGGCAGCTACACTGCACCCAGCTTTTTGGAGCGAAAAACCTCCAAGTAAGTAGATGTGCACTAAAATATAGCATCAATATCATCAGGAACCCCCAAGCAGTGCCCCGCCTACTCGAGTACTGCACTGGGGCACGCATGTAGGCCAGCCGGGTAACGGGGCACGGCGTCGAAGGGGTCAGCTGAGCGTCCAGCGCCAAAGCAACACAGGTCGTCTTTCGCCCCCAGCACCGAGACGGCTGGACCGGCTGTTAGAGCAGGGTAGGTAGAGGGAGTCGTGGTGCTTCAACACAAACGGACCTGCATAGGGTTGTGGTGTCCGCTCCGACAAGCACTCTTGATAGCTGCATACAGTAATAATAGCTACATCTTGGCGCCTTTGGCAATACAAATACGTTTATCATGACAAATATTATCGTGACACAAAGCCGCTGTGTAAGTTGGTTGTTTGGGTAGGTCCTATATAAGTGGCTTAAGCCTTAGAATAAAATACAAGCGTTGTTAGTGACAAAATCGTGGCTCTTTCTTGAGAGAATTTTTGAAGGAATAACTGAGCAGAGGTTATGTTACGGTCTGAAGAGCGCATTAGCGGTCACAACAGCAAACTAAACATCGTCCGCCACAGCGGGACGACATGTCACCCAGCATCTCTGAAGAGCGCATTAGCGGTCACAACAGCAAACTAAACATCGTCCGCCACAGCGGGACGACATGTCACCCAGCATCTCTGGAGAGCGCATTAGCGGTCACAACAGCAAACTAAACATCGTCCGCCACAGCGGGACGACATGTCACCCAGCATCTCTGAAGAGCGCATTGGCGGTCACAACAGCAAACTAAAACATCGTCCGCCAAAGCGGGACGACATGTCACCCATTATCTCTGAAGAGCGCATTAAAAAAGTATACGACAGCAATAGGAGCTCCTGACTTATGTACTGCTTGCCAGTGTAATGACACACAACACTCTTCAGTCAGTTGAAAAAAGCTCGACGCTGTGAAAAGCCCCCTCGCTAGGGCTGAGAGACCAAAATATGTTGAAACTATTCCACAGGTCAGAACAATCTCCGTCACAGCAACCGCCAGCACGCTTAGCTTAGTCAAGCCGGCAATATAAAGCTGGAATCGACCCTCAGTATTGAGCAATCACCGTCACAGTAACCGCCAGCCGATTAGCATAATCAAGCCGGCACTATAGAGCTGGAACTGTTCCTCAGTATTGAGCAATCACCGTCACAGTAACCGCCCGCCGCTTAGCTTAATCAAGCCGGCAATATAGAGCTGGGACCGCCCCTCAGTATTGAGCAATCATCGTCACAGTAACCGCCAGCCGCTTAGCTTAATCAAGCCGGCAATATAGAGCTGGGACCGCCCCTCAGTGTTGAGCAATCACCGTCACAGTAACCGCCAGCCGCTTAGCTTAATCAAGCCAGCAATATAGAGCTGGGACCGCCCCTCAGTATTGAGCAATCACCGTCACAGTAACCGCCAGCCGCTTAGCTTAATCAAGCCGGCAATATAGAGCTGGGACCGCCCCTCAGTGTTGAGCAATCACCGTCACAGTAACCGCCAGCCGCTTAGCTTAATCAAGCCAGCAATATAGAGCTGGGACCGCCCCTCAGTATTGAGCAATCACCGTCACAGTAACCGCCAGCCGCTTAGCTTAATCAAGCCAGCAATATAGAGCTGGGACCGCCCCTCAGTATTGAGCAATCATCGTCACAGTAACCGCCAGCCGCTTAGCTTAATCAAGCCAGCAATATAGAGCTGGGACCGCTCCTCAGTATTGAGACGCACGAAATGTTTTCCTCGTCATAAAAGAAGAGTGCGCATGGCTCAGCTGTCTGTGGCTCGCGAGGTCAGCGAGCCTTTCATCGCCTATGGGCAGTCACCGCAGTTGGTAGCGTAATGCTCGTATCTAGAGCACACATTCAAGCATAAATCTAAAACACCCATTGATGTATTAAAGAGGGAACGGTGTGAGGTATGGAGGGGCGGAGTTGAAGCGCGGTCTGTGACCTCCAAAAGGAGCCTTGAAACGACAACTAGTTCAAGAGCTGTTGGCAGTCAGACATCGCACCGAGCCGGATACACAACGCTGGTCGTCAGAGCAATCGCAACGCTAACATGTAGATAAATATTTGCAAATTGTGTCATTTCATTTATCCAAAGGGATAGAAAGTGAGCATCTTTTGAACGAGAAGCAGGGACAAAGTGACACCATGACAAGCATTAGAGCTGTTTCTCACGGCATCTCATCAAATACAAAGCCTCCTGATTTGCAAAGCTCCAACAATCCATTACCCCATTAGTCATTGTGGCCAATACTTGTGTCTGTAACAGGCAGCCAAAGGGTGTGTGAGTGAGGCAATGTCTCTCCCTCAGAGTCGGTCACACACAGAGGTCACGCTGCAGAGCGGTCACGGTGCCGTGTTGGCTGTAATTTTGCGGTGCACGGCGACCGTGCACGGTGGTCGGTGGCGCACGGCGGCAAGAGCTGCAAGGCTTTCGCGCACGGTCCTGCTGCAAATGCCGCGCAGTCGTTCTCACGGACTTGCTAATAATGCCTAAATGAATGCGTAGGCGCGAATGAGCGTACAGAGTTATACGAGTGTTTGTAAGCAGCACTCGCACCATCGCACGGAGGGGAAAGAAGGCTCTGCTGCACTGTGAGCGTACAGAGTTATACGCTAGTGTTTGTTAGCACCATCGTACGGAGGGTAAGGAAGGCTCTGCTGCACTGTGAGCGTACAGAGTTATACGATAGTGTTTGTTAGCACTACTCGCACCATCATACGGAAGGGAAGGAAGGCTCTGCTGCACTGTGAGCGGACAGAGTTATACGCTAGTGTTTGTTAGCACCACTCGCACCATCATAGGGAAGGGAAGGAAGGCTCTGCTGCACTGTGAGCGTAATGAGTTATACGATAGTATTTGTTAGCACCACTCGCACCATCGTACGGAGGGGAAGGAAGGCTCTGCTGCACTGTGAGCGTACTGAGTTATACGATAGTATTTGTTAGCACCACTCGCACCATCGTACGGAGGGGAAGGAAGGCTCTGCTGCACTGTGAGCGTACAGAGTTATACGATAGTGTTTGCTAGCACCACTCGCACCATCATACGGAGGGGAAGGAAGGCTCTGCTGCACTGTGAGCGTACAGAGTTATACGATAGTGTTTGTCAGCACCACTCGCACCATCATACGGAGGGGAAGGAAGGCTCTGCTGCACTGTGAGCGTACAGAGTTATACGATAGTGTTTGTTAGCACCACTCGCACCATCATACGGAGGGGAAGGAAGGCTCTGCTGCACTGTGAGCG
>SDVV010023348.1:0-12775 GCA_016164225.1 Gammarus roeselii | reverse complement strand
AAATATTAAACCTAAGAATACGAAGAGCTATAGAGCCCCATTGAAATATATTGAAACGTGACGCAGTAATAAAGTACTCTGCAGAGCTGTCTTGAATCCGATAAGACAATTGCAATGCTTCAAGTTAAGAATTTGATGCACTGCAATTGTCTTTTTTGTCTTATTCTGAGAAGGTGTTGCATTTGCGACATTTATTTATGTCATCATCATCATAACGAAGGCAATGGGTGCCAGCGGAGCTATCATTGTGTCATTATTAGCCTGGTAAACATGACTGATTTGTGTCATCATTATCGTAACGAAGGCAATGGGTGCCAGCGGAGCTATCATTGTGTCATTATTAGCCTGGTAAACATGACTGATTTGTGTCATCATTATCGTAACGAAGGCAATGGGTGCCAGCGGGGCTGTAATTGAGCTATTATTAGCGAGATTGTGACCAGCATTTCTTCTGTTCGGCGCATAAACTAATGATGTTTGTTGTTTCTGATATTCTATTTGTACTAGAAACGTATCAGACATTGCTATTAGATGTACAGATTTCAACTAGCATACTTGAAGTTGGTTCCAGTGCTATTGAATGATTGATGTGCTGCACAGTATCTGTAGCAGAACACCATCAACGTGGTCGAGGGATCAATAACTGCAAATTATCCCCTAGAAGGGATTTCAAACTGGGCGTAATACGACGATTGAAGGCCTACTAGAAAAGGAAGCATGAGAATGAAGCGTGAGTAGAACAGTTTTGTACAGGATAGAAAGTCATCAGAGTTGTGAGTCTGGAGGATGACGCTGAGAGACTTCCAACAGCGTGGTCATGAAGCTGTTGGTCCAACAGGACCCGTGGGAGTCGCAGTCAAGGTTTATCGACGAGTTCCTGATTGAATCGACAGAGTTTGGAAGGACGGAATGTCACTCAACAAACATTCCAAACTCAGTCAGTAACCTTATAGGATGCCAATAGGATCTGAGTGGGCTTGCCAAGTCCACCAACTTCCTTTCAAACGAATTTACTTTCTTTCAAACGAATTCAGATGTGTTCGCATTTTTCTGCACGTTTTACGTTACCGAGAGGTCACTGTTAAAGTCTTCGGGATCCATAAAAAAAATAAACAAGAATAACTGAGTTAATGGTCCTGCAGTTTGATATTACTTGTAAACGTATTTGATTGACTTTAGTTCCATTCACGACGACGTCCAACAATAACTTGGCTATTTTAGGTTTACTACGCCACGAACTCTCTGGGACTTTAATAACAGGAGAAAAGAGCAGCAAAGCACAATTTGGCAAGTTTCGCATAGACGGTCTACTCTTTTATATTAATCAACATCTGATACACGAACCACGACTTTTCACTCTTGTGTAAAGGATTTCGTGTGTTACTAATGAGTTGGAGCTGGAGTGTAACGAATGAAGTTAATTATCGCCTTATTTCTGTTAATTGTGTACTCCCACGGGTGTAAGAGTACACCCCGAGCTCCTTATAAGTGAACTACATCTTCCAATTCCTTCAAGTTTATCTCACCTGTGCCGTAATTGAAGTTGATTGAAGCCAATTAACTGAACCTAGCACCAGTTATTTTATATGAATTATTTTGTAATTAAGTAATATTCTCCCCTCATATGTTCATACCATATTGAGTTTCTAACGCAGTTTTGAAGTTCATAATCTCTTCCTCCTCATAAATGATCATCAAACGTATCAGTCGTGGCATTTCATACGCCCGTGCTTGCGTTAGTTTACATTGATGTCCATTCTGCTTCCAAGGAGCTGAACTGAGCAATTGCGGGGCCAAATAACCTAAAATAGTGACCTGGAGGATTATTTCTTTCTAGCAATATTAACATGATTAGTGGTCCTACTATTGTATATTCCCATTTGTTCCATAAACACTGAACTTCCAGAAGTGAACTTGTAAGTCAACGAAAAGTTATTGGTTCATTCCTGAAATGCTACTGGCGCATGAAAAGTAGCCAACGTAATCGTTGCTTGCTAGACTATGCCTAGGTAAGATCTCTGGGTTGAAAGACCTTTCAACCCACACCACAGAGATTGCTCGGCCACACACCAACAACTGTTTGGTTGTTGGTATCCTTGTATTCAATAGCTCGTGAGAGTTTGCTCCTATCATCTCCTTCCTTCATGTCTGCAGCAACACAATCCACTCTCCACCGGACCAGACAATTTCAAAATTTGATTTATTTGAACGTGTGCAATATCATGGAGCTCGCCAATCTGAATTTTTTTGATTGGGCAAATGAAACCGGCAGTAAAGGCCGCTTTTTACGGACTAAACAGGTGGAACCCGTTACAACTAAGATCAAAGGCCGGCTCAAGAAAACATTGTACAGATATGATTCAACCTCTTCAATGGCAACAGTGAGATCAAGTGATTAATCAGATTTACATCGTTACGTGCGTTCTGAATTGGTGATGCAAAATTCTATAAAATGTTTCCTAGAAAATGTTAGAACGTTCAAATGCCACACTAGGACCCTAGATAGAAATATTTCCCTTTATTATTATCAAAATTATGTGGATTATCTTTATAAACTGGAATTGGGCCCAAAATCTCACGATGCTTCTTCAATCCTTGGCATACCGCGCAGTCCAGCTGGATTGAGTATCAAACTCGTTGAAGCTGAATCAAGGAAACCACTGACGAGCAAAGCCTAGTCTCGCATTCTCACGTTATTTGGCTGTGATCTGGTGGTCGCAAATTCCTAACTAAGGTATGCTTTCCACCTGAGCTACTGCCTCTGATTTTGCCAGGATATCCCGTTGCCACGGTACAAACCAATGAACCATCACTATCGTCTAAACTCATTTTACGACAACATTTCTCTATCAGGCTTCAGAAGCCTTTTTTAATTCAAATGATGAAGCATAAATTTCAAAGTCGTTAAGATGATATTAAGAATTAAGATTTTTCCCGTTTTCAAGCTAAGAATTATATTTTGACCATCTAATTAGCAAATAAGAAAGAGCCCTCAAACGGACAATTTAGGTAATTTCTGCAGACATTCATTGCTGTACCATTGAAATCAGCCCACATCGTCGACATGATCGCATCTAAGAATGTCCTTTCAGCAGCAGATCGGAAGAACGGTCGCTAACTTTGAAAAACTTGAAAAAATTGTTGGATTGAACTAGAAAGAATTTCAATTAAATAGCGGTCTCTTTTAAGTGTCTTCACCATCATGTTCGTTAATTTATATTCAGAAAAAAAACATTCAGGCGTTGTTTTGTGTCGGTACATTCATCTGTTATCCAATTGTTGTCAAGAATATTGAAGTCTCCGAGCACAATACTGTTTTGTGTTGTACGACTTCGATGGGTGTGATGTATAGATCGATATCATACGCAACTGTGTTCTTTTGGGAGCGAGAGATGAAAGTGATTTCACACTTTGCATGTTTACAGAATACTTGAAATGATAATGTGTCATGTCATTTCTTTGCATAGTATACCTACTGGTCCTACAGAGGTGCGGGATGGTAAATTAGCCTAGATAATTTCCAGAGCCGAATTTCACCCATGCACGGTTCTGTGATTGCTTTGATGTGGATCCTTTCTTTCATAGCAAAGATACCAAATATGTCGATATCGTCTCGGAGACATTTCACGTCTACCTAATAACACTCGAATGTACCGGCAGTCACACTAACTCTGGTGTCTTAACGTGCGCTGTGTCTATTTTAGGGCGCTTCACTGCTGTCATCACCTTTACTTGCTATTTCTCGGGATCTTTTACTGGGGCAGCGCTTCTGTCTGTGTCTCGGATGTGATTACCGCCTTCAATGGTTTTGTTTCCGTGGGTATTTTAGGTTAACGGATTTCGTTTGATCTGCCGAGGGACTCATCGGGTCCTCGATGGTCTCTTGTATTGGTTCAATGTGTTTTGTTGGCGGCAGCTCCGGACCCCTTTCTGTTTCTGAGTTTTCTTTTGGAGCAGGTGTGGGCTGTTTCGAGGCAGTGGGCTGTTCTGACGTCATATAGGGCTGTTTTGGCATAATATTGAAACGGGTATCTGGTGGGCTAAATTTTAGTGTTGCCTGGTTCTGTTGAGGATGGACCGCTAGAAGCATGACCGGGTTGTGGTTTATGTGGCCTGATCTCTTCTGCCAGTTGACACAGTTTACAGCGCACTGTTATTCAGCCCCCATTTTAGGTGCTTTAATTTTGCGACACTTTGGTGGCACGAGTTTCGGGTACATCGGTACAGTATAGAAATATTTGAGGTGGATGCCACATTTTTGCTCAGTAGAAGGAGTCATGAACTCACAAATGAGTCACTGATGTGAAATGAATGCGTATATGCTATGTACTTTATTTTTTGTTGACAGCAGATATGAATTTAAAAATTGAGCCTGGAAAAGACGGATATTTACATGACCTACATATTTTTTTCGCGCGATCCAAGGATATGACGTACACCCAAAACTGAGGCTATGATGGTAAAAAATGTTTGCTATCTTTTCCATGAAATATAATGTAGCTGCTTACAAGTTGTACGTGAGAAAGTTCGAACAATTTAGAAATGCTATTTATTGCTATCATACGACTACTTTATATCGACAAATTTGAGTTATCAATTTCATCATATCGAATGCAACTTTTGTTTATTTCCATCGCTTTTGGTTCAGTCCATCGAAATATGCATACAAATCTATTTACTTCGAAGAAGTTGTTGAAGCATTTGCGATGAAAAATAACAAGCATGAAACACATGGAGAAGGCCCTTGGAACTCGGTTCAATGGTGATGCAGGACGAAGGGTGCTAAAGTCAGAGGACTGGTCGCCTTAGTGGATTCCCCTGTTATACAGAATATCGGCAGATAGAGCAGGGAAAGGGCGAGCTGTTCTGTTCTAAGCTGTACATTTTGGACCTTCATTCCCTGAGTTACTGGATTGATGGAAGAAGGAGTTGTTTATGCATGAAACGGGCGACACGATTTAGTCAGTAAAAAGTCGTAATAGTACGTGATATAAATCTACCTGTTACGGAGTAATACATCATCGGTCCTGCACGTGGGTAATTCCATTGTGAGAAAGTTGTCCGTTATCAACGTGAAGTTACCTCCGACACCGGATTGAACTGAATGCAGGTGTAAAACAAATCAAACTAAATCATTATTTTTTGCTGAATACAAATATTCTTAGTGGACTGATTGACAAGGATCCGGAAGTGCGACGACCGATACCGCCTCCTTCGTTCCAAAGATTTTTAGATTCACACCCCACCTCCGCCCTGTCAAAATCTGCCGTCAAAGATATAGAGAAGATAAGAAAGACTTATATGTTACTGTCTAAGGTTGGGAAAGCTACCTAAGAAAGCTACCTAAGAACACTTAGTGAGGGGTTACCGTCTTTGAATCGAAGACCGGCGTATGGGTTGGGCTGCTGGTGCTGGACCGAGTCTGGAACCCTGGCATCAGCTCTCTTGGTGCTATTGAACAATAAATGACGCGCTGCATCAACAGAGTTTGCAGTGTGTACATTGCATACTCCGCCCAATATCTGCTAATGTAAATACACGAGTAAATGATGCAAATGGTGTAATAATGTTGTATAATAGCATAGAAGAGGGATCATAGTTACGATATCGTTGGGTGACTGTTCTAAATGAGCAATGTTCTCATGATGGAATCACTCCTCCCTGATGACTCCAATCAAAAACAGGTATATCCTATTAGGTGTTAGATGAAGGAATTGATGATATGAAGGGTTCTAATAGTACTAATTAGGCCAAATTGCAGCTACAGCAAAAATTTACAGCTAATTTTATGGTCCATTTTATTTATTTTATTCGAGAATTGCGGTTGAAATAATGAAATCATTCATTTGGGAATTGTTGGACCCGACAAATGAATATATTTTGATTCACATTTTATGACATGGATAAAAAATTAACCAAATGACAACCCGCAATCTGTTTATAATACGTTTGACTAGTCCCAACTTTCAATGCTAGTGGTGCTACCTCCGTCCGCGTGGGAAGCACATTAACTGTTTCAATTTGTTCAAGCCCGTTTCCTTTTTGTATTCGTAGCTCTAAACAAAATCATGTTAAACACCAGCGAGAACTATTGCAGACGAATCTACGCTGGATGCTATTTAGCCCTAGCAGGACATGTTTAAATCATCTACAAGTATTCCCATATGAACTTTGCAATTATTTAACTAAAAAAAATGATTTGAGTAAAGATTTATTGGCCATGGTGGTCGAGTGTTTAATGTATTATGATGCGCTGCGTGTCTCTGCAGCCGTCGAGTGTACAGATGCCATAAAATACACTACCCGCTAGTGGGAGGGTGATTGTTATTTTGTACCTTCAACATCAACGGCACTCTTCCTCGTTGTGGGAAACAGCTTTTTGACGACAGCTGTATAACTACGGCTGCATGACTACGACTGTATGACTACAGCTCCATGACTACGGGTATATGAGAGCAATGTACAGCATAGAATGAAATTCCAGTAAATGTTGATCTATGACGAAGAAACCCACAAAATCTTCTCGACTCTTCGTTCAACTTGAAACCAAAGATCACCTCCTCAACAATTGACTCAATTTGATAAAAGATTTTTTACAGCCTTTTTGTCTCAACGCGGCTGTTGAATGGTTTCGGCAAAAAATGTGTTGTTTATATTTGATTGTATAAAACATATCAGTTAGGTGTTATATTGGTGTAAATCATTACAGATTTGTTTTCACAACAGTACTCAAAAATACGCACTTGCCTTTTTCGACAAACTATGCTAAAGAACGTATCTCTAGTCGGTGGATCATATAATATTAACGGCAAATGAATTTTCCATATTGAAACGTCGGTGAAGAAAGAAGTTTCCGTCCTCATTTCTTATAAAGGAATTATAAAGAAAATGATCAATTTTAGAAAAAAATACGTGTTATGAGCATCACTCACTTGCGTTATTTATTATTTGTGCGTGTTTAAATCTGTTATCGGCCTTGGTCATGCAGCAACCAATAAACCTCTCTTATGATCCAGACATCATGCGTGAGAAGATGCGTTATGCATGGTTCGTTTCATTGTTTATTGTGAGCAATAAAGAAGGATTATTTGGTGTTATTTATAACATTATCGCTCGTGTCACCCATTTTTCATTCGTCCGAAACATCATTTCCAATCACTTCGGTATATTCGTTTATCATTTTATCCTGGGCCCAGTCTCTTTCAGCGATAGACTGCTGGTCCGCACTCGACCAAGATAAATGACGACATTATCCTGCCGTGTTATGTTGACTTTGAGAGCTGAGCTCGTAGGTCGTGAAACGTGGCTTCAAGCTTGACGATAACAAAGAATACTTCCATTCATCCATCCAGCGACCTTCAAAGAGTTCTCTTGGCAAAGTGTAAACATTTTTGAGGTACATTTCCGTCGGTAGCTAGGAAAAGTACGGGAATATCCGTAGTGAATATTAATACCTCGTATTTAGAGGAAAATACTTCACTAGAGAGGCGTTGTAAATCTTTTTTGTACGAAATCGAGGTGTCAGTAGACGGTATGCATCAGTTTATAGACACATACCACAGCAGCCGACAAGTCTCGAACACCCAGCCTGTCGCACCAGAGGCTAGTATACGAATAGGCCCGCTGCCACCGCGGCCACCGACGATGAGTACACGACTGCACTTATGTCTGAGAAGTAGCACACCAGTAATAGTAATTACATATCATATAATTTGACCGTGAATATTTTTCTAAATCTACTAACCTTCATTCCATTATTATTTACATCCAAAATAAGAGTTAAAATGCAATTGGATTTATTTCAATGAGAGGAGACACTGGAGAACAATGATGGACAACCGAAGAAAATAGAGAAAGACGAACGGAAAATGGGATAATTCATCCGCAACAGCAAAATCCTATTAGATCGGTGCAGGGCCATATTGTTACTTTGACCAACCTCTTCCTGCCAAGGACTGTTTGGCGACATCATTTTTTTCGTATTCTCTTCGTTTATTCTACGTTCATCCTTTATTTCTCTTCCATTCTAAGCCTCCCTCTTACCAGGCCAACCCTAACTCCAGGCGTCCAGACGTTTATTAGTGCATTTGTTCTGCTTCCCGGTCCAATTTGGTTGTAAATGATTAATTAAACGGCCTCTCTAATGACCTGCTCGCCGGCTGCTGCGAGTCTTTCTTGGCTGCAGCGGACCTGCAGGTAGGACACGGCCCTTTAGCCTTATTAGTCTCCAGTTAAGTGGGTGCCGCGACCATTTTGATTTAAGAGTATCAGAGTGTTCGGTAATATTGTCTGTGAGCCAGTAAAGGGTAATATTGTCTGTGAGCCAGTGAAGGGTAATATTGTCTGTGAGACAGTGAATTGTGAGCACAGTTTGGTAGAATTAGCTGTCTCAAGAAATGATCACATCGTTTTGACAATTACAGGCTTAAATAAGTCACAAGCCCATAACAATTAATATAATAATAATAAAGCATTCAAGTATACCTAGATAACATTATTATTTTGTTTTTTAATGTAACAATTGAATACAAGCAAATTAAACCTAGGTTGCATGCATGTGAACCACTACATTTAGTGTATGTTATATTTAGCCATGTGAATTGTGCATTTATGTATTTAAATAAATTGGAGGTTTGGTTGCATGTAAGCAAGTGTGATGCCTAACAACCCATATGGTTATAGGTAGGCTTGTTGTAACCCCAAGTGACGTCAATAAATGAGTTGGATTTTGATTTTTAAGTGTTATATCATATATGTATATCATATTTGTTAGTCAGTGGTACTAACAAATATATCATATTTGTTAGTCAGTGGTACTACAGAAGTAGAAAAAAAAATATTTTGATAGTGAAATGATTGCCACCAGTCGATTAGTTTGAGCTATAATATACCTCTCCAATACATGCAGATTGTGTTGATTCTGAGACGAATATATTAATAAATTATACCTTTTTTTATGAGTCTTCAAATACAGCGGAACATAATTCAGTGGAATAGGCGAAGCCAGAATTCCTCCTCTGAAGGCGTGCTAATGAGGGCGCCCCTTAATGAGACCAGACTCAGGTCGACCAACATCAAAGGAGGGAGCAGCCGACTCACGAGCCAACATGGTCGCTAATATCATTGGCCGGCTTCCTGATAAAACTCGTGCTAAAATTATTTCCGCACACGCGCATTATCGCCACTTCAGTTTAGCTCACGGTCATGGCCGGACACTGTCATAACCGCTAAAAATCTTTCAGCACACGTGCTTTCGCGCTGAACAATGTTTCAGCCCACGTGCATTTGAGCAACAATCATAACATCCTTCACTCAGAGCAGCCACTGCCATATCCGCCGCTGCCATATCAGCCACGAGTCGTAGCATTTTATTGGTTATCACTTTAATGCAACTTCAATAAACTGTCATAACCCCTAATAAACGGCATAACGTACCCTAGAAAAATACGTACGTTTGCCCCGCGGGTTAGAAAAACGTACCTTTGCCCCCCAGGTTAGAAACACGTACCCCTTGGTTAGGTTAGGTTGGGAGAAAAAGCTTCATTAAAGTGATAACCAGTAAAATGGTACCTTAGTTCGCTTGGCGGAAAAGCTCTTGGCTGATATGCCAGTGGCAGATATGACAGTGACTGGTCTGACTGAATAATGCTATGATTGTTCGCTGTTAAAAAATGATACCGTTTGTAGATAGTCTGAACAACTTGTGGCTGATATGATAGGTGGCGGAGATGAAATGGGCGGATCTGACGTTAGCTATAAAAAAAATTATTGCTTGGTATAGCGACCCGTTATAGATAGATCATCAACTATGTTTGGTTGGAATGAATACGTGATCTGTAAAAAAATGATCGTTTTAGTGACAAGCTTTCAACGTTATGACGTTAGGTCCGGTAAGCCTGTTCGGGGAGCTGGAGACATGCGTATCGATTGTTTCGACCTCGTCGTGGGGCTGAGTGGCTCCAGGCGCGAGTTCTCTGCTTCAAACACGTTCCGCAGACGTTCATAATCATCTCTCAATCCCGCTCAAGGCAGTTATCTCTAACGTTACAGAAACAATATAAAAAAATATCATCTTTTAACTTGTATCTGCACGTGAGTGCTTCAACACTATGCCAAGCACTCCTCATCTGAGCAGCGACCCGTGTTTGTCATTTATTGAAATAGCTGGAGTTTTCTATGATCCTCGCCTGCGATGACAAGCGTCAGCAGCCAGCGCTGTCGGCCCAGGCGTGAGTGGATGCTTTGGTGAAGGGTGAGCTCATTAGAACGCGGGATGTGTAATATAGAGGCAGTCGTGGGCTGGAAATTACAGGAGGTAGCTTCGCTCCTCTGGAATAATGAGGATAATTGTACAACAAAGATTGTATCAACGGAAGAATAACAACAATTTATTACATTTTCATGAATTCGTCTAAGCTTTCAATAAATGTGAATATGAATAGGTTAAAATGAATGATGAAAATTCTTCATTCACGAGAGGCCTCGTGGTATTCTGCTGTTTCACAGTGTATTCCTTAAATCTAAAATACACATTTAATAAAGAGTACAATTTTTCGAATAAGCTTTATTGTTTACACACTGAGTTTGCTGGTCCTATAATGGAACAAACGAGACAATAAAACTTCCACATCAGCTGACAATATATGGGTGACAGGTATTTTTATATGTTTCCTTGTTACTCATGTTCGTATGGTCAGATATATCAACGTTTTCATATCACGAGTAATATATACTTTTCGTTGCGTATCATCACAAAAATACATTCGAATTTATGATACTAGTCATTTTGCATTTAATCAAGTCTTTGATCAGATTTTAAATGAAGTGTGGTATTTCATGCCTGAAAAATAATCACGAAGGAACACCATGACCTCCAACAGCGTTGAAATTAAAATTATTTTAGAGTTTACATCAAAAGAAGAGAGAAGATGAAATATCTGTCGTATCTTTTCTATCGTTTCGTCGAAAATTTCAACAAAAAAATGAATTTGAAAGGTGCGTCCCCAATGATGCATGACTCTAAATAAGTCCTCATCACCAATATCAATATTGTAACTTCTTTTGGAAGTTCAAGCTATTATTTACCGGCAAGTTTTTTGTACAAAGAACACACGATCTAAACTGCACTGATGAAATATTCGAGTATATTGTCATAGAATTATCGTCATTAGATAAAAAGAATGAGCTTCGTAGCTCTTGGATCCTTCCGGATGGTTTTACGTACCCAGCACACTGGCCTGATTTAATTGATGGCATTGGAAACGTTCACCTACATCCACGGATGAGAAATGTGTGATCATTAAACAAACCATGATAACGTCGCAACATTAGTCGAGGTGATCGTTTATAAAAAGAAAATACATAACACATTAACGACCTCCGACTCCTATTTTAGCTTACAGAGACGGCCTCTGACCCTTGCTATAGCTTATTGAGAAGGCCTCTGACACATGTTTATCTTACAAAGGCCACCTCAGACAATTGTTATAGCTTACAAAGAAAGCATGAGACCCTCGTTGTAGCCAACACAGACGGCATGAGACCCTTGTTCTAGCTTACAAAGACGGTCTCAGACCCTCTGTTATAGCTTACAAAGAAAGCATGAGACCCTCGTTGTAGCCAACACAGACGGCATGAGACCCTTGTTTTAGCTTACAACGACGGCCTCAGACCCTCTGTTATAGCTTACAAAGAAAGCATGAGACCCTCGTTGTAGCCAACACAGACGGCATGAGACCCTTGTTCTAGCTTACAACGACGCCTCAGACCATTTGTTATAGCTTACAAAGACGGCCTCAGACCCTTGTTCTAGCTTACAAAGACGGCCTCAGACCCTTTGTTATAGCTTACAAAGATGGCCTCAGACCCTTGTTATAGCTTACAGAGACGGCGTTAGAATCTCAATCTCTTGCTGAACCTGATCATTCTCTACGATTAATGACAGTTCGCCTGCCGCTATGCACCCTACACTGGAAAAAATACTTGAAAAAATCGTTCACTTTTCTCCACTTTGGACGAAGGGATATCGAATTTTCTACCTCATCACGTTGAAGAAAATTGACTGCGATCATCTATCATTTCGGAGGTGAAAGCCAGAGCACTGAAACCTAACTCCTCCGCTTGGCAGGTCTTGATCACTCGTCCGTTATAGACTGTGTGCTCTACTCTCTGGTATCAAGCAATCGATCACTCGTCCGTCAGACTGTGTGCTCAACTCTCTGGTATCAAGCCGTCGATCACACGTCCGTCAGACTGTGTGCTCTACTCTCTGGTATCAAGTCATCGATCACTCGTCCGTCAGACTGTGTGCTCTACTCTCTGGTATCAAGCTATCGATCACTCGTCCGTCAGACTGTGTGCTCTACTCCCTGGTATCAAGCCGTCGTTCACACGTCCGTCAGACTGTGTGCTCTACTTTATGGTATCAAGCTATTGATCACTAGTCCGTCACAGACTGTGTGCTCTACTCTCTGGTATCAAGCCGTCGATCACTCGTCCGTCACAGACTGTGTGCTCTACTCTTTGGTATCAAGCTATTGATTACTCGTCCGTCAGACTGTGTACTCTACTCTCTGGTATCAAGCAATCGATCACTCGTCCATCACAGACTGTGTGCTCTACTTTCTAGTATGAAGCCGCCGATCACTCGTCCGTCACATACTGTGTGCTCTACTCTTTGGTATCAAGCCGTCGATCACACGTCCGTCAGACTGTGTGCTCTACTCTCTGGTATCAAGCCGTCGATCACACGTCCGTCACATACTGTGTGCTCTAC
>SDVV010023347.1:0-12775 GCA_016164225.1 Gammarus roeselii | reverse complement strand
GTTATTTTTTGAAGTAACCTGGCATTAAAAAATAGGTCGTCGTCAAACAAGTTCCATACAATCTGTGAATGATTATTTGTGTCATCACTATTAATAATAAAGCACTAGCATTCACTATTATTGGTGCAGTTTTCGCTGCGACTCTCACGTTTTGAGATGGCTTGAAATTCATAAAATTTTATCAATCGTGAACTTACTGCGGACAGAAAATGTAATCATCGACTTTTTACAAACAAGTACGTCGGTTCTAAGAACTCCATTAGGTGTACAACTAATGCAAGTGACTGTACGACGATAGTGGTAAACAATATACTGCTTACCTATAGTCTTAACTTAATAGCATCTTGCGCAACTTCTGGTTTAGAATTATGAAAAATTGAATCAAAACATTGGTAAAGTTGGAGGAAATAAGCATTGTTCACAATCAAAACTTAATTTATTAGAACTTTCCCTGCTTCGAATTACCTTTAACCAACACAAAAGCTGTATAGTAGCCAAATAAGATCTATAAGTAAAAACCAATTGGTTCTCCTCCCACGTGGAATCAAGCTTGATAATGATTTTTGCTTCGGTATTTAATGTGCGGAAAGTTCTTAAAGATTCCTAGGGAATAAAATTTCGTTGTTCATATTCAATGCGGCAAGCAAGCGTGTAATATTTCTGTTCGCCTTTCATCGTAACGAAATAAATCGCAGATGTACATAAACGCAAAATTAATCAATCGAATTCGAGCACTAATTTTGAGCGTACTTGAGGAAATAAATCATAATAATTGTAGTGGCAAACTACAATTTATTGGAAGCTGGATTGCTGTGGTAGAACTTTCGTAGTGTACGTTTTAATATGAAAGGTGATATTTAGCACATTAACAACTATATTGAAAACAATCGATAGTCGATAGTATTTCACCGAAAACGTAAATTTCTACGGATTTTCGCACACCCTATTTCACGTGGAGGCGTGTCCGTTCACCGAAAACGCAAATTTAATCGTGTCCGTTCACCGAAAACGCAAATTTAGGCGTCTACGCTTACAGGAAACGTATATTTTGATTATATATGATTACGTGTAGGATATATTTTTGAATAGTATATGTTTATATAAAGTAATATTTATTTATTAGTTCATGTATTTTTCATATTAAAAGCTCTTTTTTTTTCATTGGTTGATTTTGAGCTGTATTGGGTAGCAGGTTGACTTTATGTGTACTACATATTCATTTTTAATAGTATACATTTATTTATGTATCGTATTATTTAGTGTCGCAGGCCCCCGCAGTTATTTCAATTGGTATTTATTGCATGTTTTTGCTTGACCTATAAATTATTTAGAATTTTTAGTGACACTTATAGCGTTGTGATAGGATTTGTAAATAGGTATTGTAAAGGGTAAGTATTATTGTATGAATTAGAGTTTATTTGATTGTCATATCCGCAAGAAAATGTTAGCCTCGTTTATTGGAGGTGTACTGTGTGTGTAGGATTTATTTATATTTTAATAGTATACATATATAACTAGTTATATATGGTATTATTTAGTGTCGCAGGCACCGTTGTTATTTCATACAGGACAAGTCTCATTCGATTGGAAATGTTACCACTGCCTCGCTACCCCGGCGGTAGACCTCTATCCATCACTGTCTCAGTGTTAGATGTTATCTCGTTATCGAGCACGGCGGCCCAACACACTGTCAAGGTAATGATACATGTCTACGTTCAGCCTCGCTTAGGCGTTTCATTATAGTTAGGGTATAATTGTATTGTAATTATTAATTACTTTTGGGTTGAGTAATTACTTTTTGGCCAAGTTAATCACTTTTGGGGACTTTGCCTTATCGTGAGTCAGATAACAGGCCAAAGAGCCTTACAAGTGGCTTAAGGGTGGCTTACGAGGGGCTAACGGGTGACTCGTTGGGACGGCGGACAAACGGCTAACGGGTGACGGGTGGGCTTTTGACCTTTGCTTTCGAATATATCTATTTGGGAAAGTTTTGAGGTTATTAAATTTGTATTTTATTATATATGATGTTTATTGTATGTATTTACGTTTTTATCCTTTAAATGACTGTAGTGGGGTACGGTTGGTTCCTTTCTGTTATTCATTTTATATCTATTCGGTTCTGGTAGGAATATGCCTTCATCTTATTTTGGAGAGTAGGGGGGAGTTGCCGGGTATTCAGTCATTGATATATACATATGAAGCCCTCCACACGACTCTAAATAACACTTTACTATACATGTTATATATTTCGTTGTCACTCTCAACCCATATTGGTTAGCAGAGAGGCTCCATTTTCCAACTTTGATGGATTAAATGTTACAAGTATATCAGTTTCATACAAACGAACACAAGGTCTCACACTGTGTTTTCTTATTTACCATAAATATCTCCTGGCACTACATCCTTTGACGACTTGCACGTCCGATTTGCCTTTTCTTCCCTATAATTTTCAAATTCCTGACGGCGTCAGATGTCGTCACACATTACTGGTGGATTTATGTTTATTCAATTTTAGTTCTTCTTGAAAAAGATTGCAGACCCCCTTCACCGAATTATTTGCAAACAATTGGTGACATGAGCTATACCCCATCCTCCCACAACAGAATCACAACGTTGACTGAGCAAGATCTGATCGGACTCTGATTAATATCCTACCAATCTGCAACACATCTAGATCCTTTACTCCGAGATAGGTTTATGGCTTCGTTTCATGCCTTGAAACATATTCTACTGACTTCTGCATCATACCTTTGATACCTCCAACTGACACAATGTCTGCAATTCATTGCTTAGCTTTTGAATTTTTAGGATAATATAAACATTTAATTGAGGATTTACATAGTTTAATATTATTTATTACAATTAATTACAGATCTTGCTGGATGCATCAATACTTTCTCCATCGTTGTTTTGACTTGAAACAGCATGGTTCGTACATCCAATCATACCCATCATCATTATGTTTCAGTTTTCTCTCAAAATCCTTCTTATACTCCATCATATCTTTGATACGAATACCGAAGGCTGTTCCAATCCCGTGAATCCACAAATGTATTGCTTCTTCTTTGTGAGCTTTAATTATTCGAATCTTCTCCAATTCAAAGTAATGCTGATCTTCATCCGAAAGAAATTGATGCATACGATCTAGATTTTTTTTTGTTCATAGGTAAAATTTATTTTCCACTACCTCTGCTTTATTACACTTGTGATGGTTTTCTACTTTGATCATATCAATTTCGAGATTTACATCCTTACTAGCTTTGAACTCTGTTACACACGACTGAAATGTATCGATATCAGTTACAAAAATCCTGCTTTCTCTATCCTTCATCCAAATATGAATAAAAATTCTCACTCTTATGATTCTTTGTCTACGCATTTGTAGAGAACTGATATTTTCAAAAGAAGTCAACATTTGTTCGAACCAAGCCTTATCATCTTTGGAGATTTTTTTATCCAACACTTGTAAACAAATTTTTGAGATGTGAATCATCATTTTTTGTTTATTCTTTGATGAAACGTGCGTCTCCGCTTGATCTCAACGTAACACTGACTCCATTCTCGGTATGCAGCTAGCTATTATAATGCAATTTCATCTTTTTTTTGGCAAAATATTAGGCCTAACGCTGCTCACAAGGTCATCAACTGTGTATGCATGTAAGTGTATAGGGCACGTATGTGCATGCGGATGTTCAAGCGTATGTACGTGTGCATGAGTTGAAAAAATGTATAACAAAATTTTAAATTAATTACAATTTTAAAATTCAAAATTTCAATACATCGGTCTATAGAAGTGATAACTTGGCTACGCAAGTTTGGCGTTATCCCATGAAAACTTGAAATTTTATTGAAAATTTGAATTTCAAAATTATATTGAATTTTCTATTTTGTTAAAAAAAATTTTTAACTCGTCTACACGTACATACGCTTGAACATGCCCGTACGTACACAGCCCTATACACATACATACACAGTTGCTGACCTTGGTAAGCAACGTTAGGCCTAATATTTTGCCCCAAAAAAACATGAAATCGCATTTTAATAGCTAGCTGCATACCGGGAATGGAGTCAATGTTACGTTGAGATCAAGTGAAGACGCACGTCTCGTCATAGAATGAACAAAAATGAATATTTACATCTAAAAAATTTATTTACAAGTGTTGGATAAAGAAATCTCAGAAGATGATATGGCTTGGATACGAATAAATATTGACTTCTGTGGAAAATATAAGTTTTCTACAATTGCGTAGAACGAGAATCATAAGAAAGGGAACTATTATTCATGTAATGGATGAAAAATAGAGAAAACTGGATTTTTGTTACTGATGTCGATAAATTTCAGTCATATGTAAAAGAGTTCAAAGCAAATTAGGATGGAAATCTCGAAATTTATATGATCACAGTAGAAAACCATCACAAGTGTAATAAAGCTGAGGTAGTGGAAAATGAATTTCACCTATGAACAAAAAAAAATCTGGATCGTATGCATCAATTTCTTTCGGATAAAGATCAGCATCACTTTGAATTGGAGAAGATTCGAATAATTGAAGCTCAAAAAGAATAAGCAATACATTTGAAGGATTCACGGGATTGGAACAGCCAGTCCCGTATTCGTATCAAAGATATGATGGAGTATATGAAGGATTTTGAGAGGAAACTGAAACATAGTGATAATGGGTATGTTTGGATGTACGAACCTTGCTGTTTCAAATCAAAACAACGATGTAAAAAGTATTGATGCATTCAGCAAGATCAGTAATTAATTGTAATAAATATTAATAAACTAAGTAAATCCTCAAAGAAATGTTTATATTATCCTAAAAACTCAAAGGCTAAACAATGAATTGTAAACATAGTGTTATTCGGAGGTATCAAAGATATGCAGTAGTCAGTAGAATATGTTTCAAGGCGTGAAACGAAGCCATGAACCTATCTCGGGGTAAATGATCTAGATGTGTTACAGATTGGTAGGATATAAATCAGAGTCTGATCAGATCTAGCTCAATCAACGTTGTGATTCTGTTGTTGAAGGATGGGGTATAGCTTGAGTTGTCGTTTGTTCGAAAGTAATGGGGTGAAGGGGGCTTGCAATCTTTTTCACAAAAAACTAAAATTGAATAAACATGAATCCACCAAAAATATGTGGCGATAGCTGAAACAAAGTCATCGTCAAGAATATGAAAATTATAGGAAAGAAAAAGCAAATCAGACGTGCAAGTTGTCGAAAAATGTAGTGCCAGGAGATATTTATGTTAAATAAGGAAACATAGTGTGAGACCTTGTGTTCGTTTGTATGAAACTGGGTACAAATATGATATACTTGTAACATTCAATCCATCTAAGTTTGAAAATGGGGTCTCTCTGCTAACCGATACTGGTCTAAAGTGACAACGAAATGAATAACATGCATGTTAAAGTGATATTTAGAGTCGTGTGGAGGGCTTCATATGTATATATCAATGACTGAATACCATATATAAGGTTAGGTTTGGATAGGTTAGGATTTTGATGGGTGTGAATAATATGTGCATGTGATGTAGAATTGCGTAAAAAAAAATCAAGAATAATGTGAAAATAGCAATAACAACAAACAAATGATGTAATTTACTTATTTAAACTGGATGAAATTTACTAGATCATAATTGGAAATGTGTATCAAAACTGCAAATATTAGATCAAAATGTAGAGTCAAGTGGAGATATTTGTTATGCATAAATCCTAAAACAACGAAAAAAAATCATATGTGAGCGTGAAAAGTAAATTGATAATATATAATTCATGGTTAAAATAGGTTAGGTTAGGCTGATTATTTCGTTTAACCTAACATGACGTGAAGCTGATCCATATTGAATATCTTGTAACAGAAGCTAGGGCCTTAATTCTAATGAAGTCCATAGATCAAAGGTAAAATGCCACAGGTGTTAACCGAGCCTGTGTATGTGTACAAATTTGTGTGTATGCCAACATTGTGCCGGCACATACGCCGGCACAGGTGCTGCCATTGCCCTGTATATGCCTACATGGTTTTGGCGCAGTGCCGGCATCGACCCTGTATACGCGTATATGGTGTGTGATATTAACAAAGCTACGTAAAATAAAACCTTGTGGCGTGATTTGATATGAATAACTAATAAAACCCTGAATAATTACAATTTATAAACATGAAATATGTACTTCTAGGTGTGGTTGGTTAGGTTAGGTATTATCGTATCTGACAATGTTAATTTTTTTTTTTTCGTTCTGTTTTGGGATTGATTTGTTTTTGATTTGGTTTGATTTTGATTTTGTTATCGTACATTGATATATGAATCGCTAATTTTGTAGCATGGGCGTGATTTATAATCTAGATTTGTGTTGACTGTGGTCATTACATCGCAGATCCATAGTAAAATGATACAGATGGTGAACGAGCCTGTATATTAGTGCAAATGTGTGTAAATGACTACATGGTTCCTCCTCTGTGCCATGTAGGCGACACCCTTCTACAAGGAAAGCAAACCGTTAACTAAATAAGAAAAAATCTGACAACTATTTATATCTACTTTTACATGCATATACAAGGTCGTTAGCGTAACTGTGCCGGCACAGTGCCGGCATAGTGCCGGCACAGGTGTTGCCTTTTGGCCAACTAAGTTTGATGTGGTGTACCTAAGTATTGAAAACTCATTGCTAGACGATGGAAATGAATTATTTAATAATAATATATAAATATATATATATATAAGCATTGTCCTAAGCGGTTCCACTCCGCCAACAAATAACGCACTCTTCCAACAGCTAAGAAAGGGAGAGATAAGATGCATTTAGCCAATCCTACACGGTCCCACTCCACCAACAACTAAGAAAGGGAGAGATATCATGCATCCAGCCGATCCTACACGGTCCCACTCCACGAACAGCTAAGAAAGGGCGAGATAGGATGCATCCAGCCAATCCTACACGGTCCCACTCCACCAACAGCTAAGTAAGGGAGAGATATGATGCATCAACCGATCCTACACGGTCCCACTCCACCAACAGACGAAACACTCTTCCAACAGCTAAGAAAGTGAGAGATATGATGCATCCAGCCGGTCCTAAATTATAGTCAAATTTGTTCTCCTTTAGTTAACGGTCTGCTTTCGTTGTAGAAGGATGTCGCCAAGTTTGAAATGGAAATATTTCAACGCAAACGATAATGGGGGGATGTGTTATTTGCAGTGCGGAGATGAAACTAAGCAAATCAAGCTCCACGTTCAGGTTTTGCCGTCATCCCAAAGGACACCATTATCTTGAATATAATAATCTTACAAATGAACGAGAAATACAAGCTCTATGGATGCAATGGTTGTATTGATAAAACATAATAAACCGGACCTGTGTTTCTAAATTAATGGGATAGACAGTGGGGAGTACACCCAAACCTTAGACGAAATGGAAAAGAATGAAAATATGGGAAAAACGTGGGATACTCTGAGTGAAATGGTAACCAGTGACAGTGATACCAAAGAGATGTCATATGAAAAAAAAACGGATAGAGTTGAAGGTAACCGAATTATCAAATGGGATAATAAAACTGTATAGAGTATAAGAAGTGTAAAATTGTACAATAAAATCAAATATACATCAGACTTTGTTTCTAAATTGTTGGAAATGAAACATGAAGAGAGAGAATCATGTCGCAAACGTTTGAGTGCTAGGAGAATTATGTATATTTCGGATATCTGAAGGAATATAGTGAATGGGAATGTCGGCGTGTGTAAGAAAAAACTTGAAAATATTCGATGTCACAAACATGCAACTATAATAAAAAAATTAGCGTCGAGAAAAAGCTCGCTGAAAGTCTTCAAACAAAGTATTGGTTACAAGGATAGATTTTGAAGTGATTCATACAATACTCCCAAAGCTATCAGTCAATCTAAAATGTGTATTAAGGGCAGCAGTCTAGAACCCAATAGACCAGAGAAAAAAAATCATAAGCTTTGCGCAGAGGCAGTATCGTAACCAGTAAGAGACAAGCGAGTCCGAAAACACCATCGCATACTGTTCTCCGCGTCTAAGCTCCAGCTCCAAGTTTGCAAGTTTCCAGGGTATAGAAGTATATTTTTTTCTGTATCTAAACAAGAACCGGTCACCGCTCTAAGCCGAATATCGCTCTGAGATCGAATATCGTCTCGTAAGGGTTAAAGTTCTCAACTAAATTGGAGAGATCGACTATCATCTCTTTCGAGCGAGAGTAATAAGGCACCTCAGAGGGATACCCCCTGGGGGTATCAAAGGCTCACCCGCCTTCCCGCGGTGTCCTCGTTAACCACTAAATTTTATTTGTCCTTAAGTGCAAATATATCTTGATTTGAAATATCCCTCCACCGTCCCCCTCTTTCAGTTTGTAGCCACATCACCCCCCCCCCCCCTTCGTGCAAAAAGAGGTGAGCCCCCACTGACACCGGGGCTTGTGAATTTAGAATCAAAACCAATTGAAATAAAAGAAAAAGCAACAAAAAATTAGATTTAAAAAAAATTTAGGAGTAAATTAAATTATAAAGTTAGTGTATATACTCGTATATACAAAAAAAAATGTAAATAAGGCCCCACCTTCATTACCCAGAACCCCGGGTAGAAGCCGGGGATCAAACAATGGGCATGACCGTGCCCTATCGGAGAGGAGCTGACGGCCCCTCCATAGCGTCGCACTCAAACAAGTCTGCAAGAAAGAACGACGACCCCTCAGAAGTTCCTCATCGATAGGACACATGACTCAGATCGTAGTCGACGACACAAATAAATGCGACTTGAAGCTGGACGTGAATATAATCGGAATGCAGAATACCGTGGACAAGATATGCCAAATGATGGGCCTTCCCTAGCTAAAGACTGAGGACTGCTCGGCGCCCTCCATTGAAGCTAAACTCGAGAACCTTTGTGCAACTATGAATACCCGACTGGATGAGCTGATGAAGAGGATAAAGGCCAGGGAACCCGTAACCTGTTTGTGTGCTTCCGCCTCTGACCTTTCTGATAACATCGCTCTCCTCCCAGCTGAAACTCGTAACACCCGAACACCAAAAAACGTAAAGTGGAGACAATACACTCGATCTGATGACCACAACCTATTCAACAACGGCCCTGAGTTCACACTTTTTCTATGAGTTCAGGCCTGATTTACATCGAGGGTCTCCCGCGTGATAAAGCCGACGAATTCATCACCGGACTCATCCAATACGAGAAATCTATTGTTGAAGCGAAAATTGCACCATAAATCAAACCAAAAGGAAACCAAAAGGAAACACCACCACGGCCCTTCTGCTTAAATTCGATCGCCCCACCCCACCTGTCTACATAGACATAGCTTTCTTTGACGCCAAAACCAAGGTTACACTCTTTGAAAGTCGTCCAATGTGATGCTATAAATGCCAGAAATATGGACTCGCGAGCCAAAATTGTAACGGTAAAAAAAGATGCTCACACTGCTCCCAGGACGAGACTGAGAGAGAGATCCTGCAACACCAAATTATGCACAAATTCAGGCAACGAGAGGCTGCGGTCGCGATTCGCTCCCCCCAGGCTGACCCTCCCACCCAGGAGAGAAGATCAGCATCATTCCCTATCCACTTCCTCATAACGCTTGTAGATAGTGGTGCAAACAAAGTTGCTCCCTCAATGAACCCATTCACCGTGATAAACTCGCTCCCGAAACAACTGGGAGGCAGACCGATAAACATGGACCGACAGGGAAAGAAGTATCTGGCCCACGTCGTAAATATCGAGCAAAGTAACGCTATACAAAGTATTAACAAAATAGACAAACACAAATTAACTGTCGTAATACATCCGTTCTTCAATGCTACAAGACGAATTATATACACTCCCAACTACGCTCTCAAAACTGACCTTAGTGCTTTTGCAGAAGGTTTAGCAAAGGATTATGGAGTCAAAACAGTTTCTCTAGCGAAATGAATCAAACCACGAAACATCCACACCACTGCAAATCAAATCCCTTTCCCAGGACGTGACACACCGGAATCGTAGTAATCCCGGGCGAACAGGGAAAAACATAAAACTTACCCAGTAACGACATGGCCTGCAATGTGCAAAAAATGCCTGGAATACGGCCATGTCATCAAATACTGCCAGCCATACATACCCAAACGCTGTAAGAGGTGCGCCGGCGAGCATGACCAAAAGGACTGCACAGCTCACCAACCTAACTGCTACCACTGCTCATGCCTCCATGAGGCAGGCGGACGCGACTGCCCAAAGCAGATGGACCAAAAATCAATGACAATCATACAAGTTAACCGCAGAGTCACAAGAAAGCAGCCATCCAAATCTTTTACGACGAAAACCCAAATTAAAGTAATTTAAATTACGTCAAAGCAGTTAGATCTACAACTCTGTCTACCCCCACCAGACGACACTCGCGTACCGGTAACACAAACTATTACTACGACCCCCAACACCCCTCTCCAGTACTAACAATACCACAACCAGCCCAGCGACCGCCCTCGTAATAAAGGCGGGCGTCCAAAGAAATGAATCCACCAGTGTCCAGGAGAGCACTGCGATGGATGTTGCCTCGGTCGACCACGAGGAGAGGTCCAATACCCCGAAAGTCAAAAGGCGAAGAGACGAAGATAATTCCGACGACGACCACGGAGTACGTGGCCCACGCCTCAGATCGAGGCGAGCTGTGGCAGCGGCCCACGAACCACAGCTCGCCTCGATCAGAGCGTTGAACGACTTCTGACCGTCTTAACTGCCACCGCAGTCAGCGGAAACCAAAGTGAGGTATTCAAGCCTCAGCTAAGATGCCCGGCACCAGAACATCTCACATGTAAGAACGACCCATGCCTGCGCGAGGACGCGTTGAAAATCTTCAACGAAGAACTGATACCCGAAACCACTGATCGACCATGCCCCGCACCCGACTTCTACAGAAAGCGGACGCTCATGCGAATGCTCTCGGTCTAAGACATCTGCGTCTCATAAACACGAACACTGCGAAAGCTCTTGCAAACCACGCGACCGCTCCAGACCATCAAGATCTGAGCGTGGAACAGATCCGAAATGAACAACAGTACACTATTTCAGTTGAATTGCCAGGAACTTAGGAGCATGAAAGATGAATTATTATCGCTAATCTCCACCCATAAGCCTTTGGTAGTAGGCCTCCAGGAAATCAAACTCCGTGACACCGCCACCTTTACAATCTCTCAATATGTCATACATCGTCGCGAAGGTCACAATAATGTGATTGATCACGGCGGAGTGGCACTTATGATCCATCAAGCATACCTCATCACTTCCTTCCTCTTAGAACAGAACTCTGAGCTGTCGCAGTGAAGATATGTATCTCAAGACCAATTACAGTGGTATTTATTTGCTCGTCACGAAACCACGACCTCGCGGAGACACTAATGACCGATCTGCTTAACCAACTGCATCATCCCGTACTCCTCCTTGGAGACTTCAACAGCTACCACGAAGTGTAGGGATGCGTGAGAACAGACCACAGGGGAGTGATAATGGCCAACACCGTGAACACTCACAACCTGGTCCTTCTCAACGACGGACAACCCACTCGGATCATCCTCGAAAGGGAAACCGCCATAGATTTATCAATCTCTTCTACCACTTTAGCACCCCAACTTGTTTGGGGAGTCCTGATTTCAACACACGACAGTGATCACAACCCAGTAATCGTATCGCTCCTTACTAACCGACCAAACAATCCCAACGCACAGGAACTTCGATTCAACTATCGGAAAGCCAGCTGGGAGGAATACTCGACAAATGTCGCATAGGACGATGTGGAGGGACTTCCCGAAGACATATCAGAGCGCGACCTTGTCATGCATCTATACGAGAAATTCCAAAGTGCAGCTGTCGCATGCATTCCTCAATATTTACCCTCAACCTTTTTCTCGAAACCTTTGTGGTGCCGGAGGCACAAGAAGCAATGAACCAGCGTGAAAGGATGTACGGGGTCTTCTGCCCCGCACGTTCTCCTAGAAACCGAGTAGCCTGGAAAAAGGAAACTGCCGTGTTCCGCAAACTTAGCATGGAGAAGAAGCGAGAAAGCTGGACCCAACTAGTTGATACAATCAATCGAAACACCCCTCTTTCCCAAGTGTGGGGGGAAATTAGACGTATCCATGGTCGCTCCGAGCGACCTATCCACATACTATCGGACGGAGAAACTGTCTATTCTTCATTCGCGGACATCGCGGACAAACTAGCTCTGACGTTCAGCCAAGCATCGCAATCAACAAATTATACGGCTTCTTCCCAACGGGAAAAGATCCTAAGAGAAAGTGAGCATATCGACTCACTTCCGCAAATGAAGAATTCTACAACAAACCTCCATAAGCTACAGTATGCTATCGACCACACTCGTGAAACCTCACTGGGCCGGACCGAGTGCACAACGCTTTCTAGCACCGACTAAATGTGTTTAATACGTCATATTCAAATTCATTCTTTCCCAATCAATGGCGGGAATCTGTAATTATCCCGATACCCAAACCCGGAAAATGTCACAGCGACCCACATAACTATCGTCCCATTGCCCTAACTAGCGTCCTTTGTATGACTATGGAAAGAATGATAAGCTCACGCCTAGTCGGCTACTTTGAAATGCATGCAGGCCTTAACAACATCCAGTGCGATGGCTGTAAGCGTCACTCCACTACGGAGCACCTCGTACGATTAGAATCAGACATTTAGACAGGCATTCGTCCAAAGAGAACATGTGGCTTCCATTTTTTCGACGTTGAAAAAGCGTACGACACTACGT
>SDVV010023346.1:0-12775 GCA_016164225.1 Gammarus roeselii | reverse complement strand
TAAACCAGTGAAAACTGTCGGGCCCTGCTGCTGACGACGGATCCTTGGACTGCACTCGTGACCCAGAGTGTAAGTTGAGGGGCTACCGGCCGGACCCTTCAGCACAAAAGGGCTAAGTTGTGTGAGTGTGAGCGTATGAGGGTGTGAGGTGCGCCTTGCCGTCGGCCACTCCCCTTTCTGGGGGATGCGGCCTAGCGTCTGTATCTGTATCTGACAAGTCGTCAAAAGAGTCAGTAAAGTTTTCATTTTGTGTGCTGTTTGAGAACGACACCAGAACGAGGCCTAGTATACGACGATGAAAGTTGTTGCTGGAACCTATAACAAGTAGTTCCTTTACATAAAGTTATTTTTAATCCCGTCATCTTCGCCTGACTGTGCGCTTTCACGTAAATTGGTTTAGAATATTTCGTTAATCCGACATGTGTACATTCATAAATTACATTCTGTTGGGCAGCTTCGTAACCGCATTTTACCATATTGTACTCAAAATAATAATATTAGTAAGATAATTTTTTGTACATTTTTATCGTAAGAAACATATCCAAACAGACAATATGATTTTATGTGTCAATTCTCCCTTGAAAGCTTTAACCAACACACACACATCTAGGGCACATCATCACAGCAGATTGCACTGATGACAAGGATGTTGCAAAGCAAACAAGACGGCAAAACGGAGTTGGTAACATGCTGATGCAAAAATTCTCGTTTGCACAAAGGGAAGCTAAAATCCAGCTCTTCAAATCATATTGTTACCCGATTTATTGTAATGCAATGTGGAGAAAATACTTCCAATATAGTGTGAGAAAATTGACAGCGAGTTATGACACATTTAGACGGCTGATGCAGGTCCCTCACTCGACGTCAGCGAGCAGGGTTTTTGCTGAAAACCAATCAGATCACATCAAGGTACTGTTCCGTAAAGCAGCATACAGCCTTAGGACTCGAGTTATGAACTCCTCAACTGAAATCCTCGTTGCAATCTGCTCTGGTGATGCTCTCGCTGCCTCGTCATTGTTAATGCGATGGAGAGAATTACTACACGCATGGCCAGGATAGAGTTGTATGCGTTACTTATTCTTTGTTGTGTGCGGTAATTTTTAAACTGTGTTCTCACTGTAACCCTAAAATAAGATGTCTCAGTTGTAATACGATGCCCATGTCGATTGTTAATAAAGCTTTTATTATTATTATTATTATTATTATTATACCGAACACAACGCGGCTGCCTTCCGACTCCAATTTCTGTGATGCGGTAGCGGTGCAAATCGTTTCAAGTGAATGAATTTAGCTCATCATAGCTGGCATTGATGCTGGTGATACAGAGATCAAATTCAACCATTTTGCTGGTATAAAGGAGACGCGCGTTGACGACTGGCTCTGTGAAACCTGACCACTAAAGGGTGAACATCTGACCTCCACACTCTATGGCATTAACGTTATGTGAAGCTGAGAGTTCAAGGTCAACTGCAACCAAAATAAATTTCAATTTGTCATCACGATGAGTGCTTGAAGCAACGGGATTTGACTTGATTTTTCAAGAAGACACTGAAAATAACAAACGTCTTTTAATTGATATCGTCCGTTCCTAACTTCAATAAAACAAATAGCTTGTTTTCGTGTTTCCCATCTTGGATTCGGGTAATAAAGATCCAAGTGTGAATCGGTCTATCAACAAATTGTGTCACGCATTTTTTCCGTTTTATCGTTTGTTGGTAAAGTACGCCTCTTTTAATCATTCCAGAGAACATCATATCAGCTTTAAGAAAATACGTTGCCCAATTTTCAAGCTCCTACAGGCCCGGGCGCTTGAATACTTTATTCTCTCCGCTATCAAAGAAGCCGAACTTGGTCATAAATGCGTGCTCAAAATTTATCATTCAAAAAGGTAAACAATTGTTCTCACGGCTGTTTTTTAAACGTCTGACAAGAATATTCCGGGTCCTAACAAAGGTAGAAGCAGATCAAATATCATTTGAAAAAAATATGACATCGTTCAAAAACACTGATTTCAACATTTCCAGTTCGCTCTTTGCCACACAACGCTTTTTTCTCCCAACTCAAGAACTACTAAAAGCAATTTAAAAAAATTAGGAAATTTTATCGACCCAACTGAGGTTCACTGAGGTTTTTAAAGCACTGAGTCGCACTCAATAATGGTAAATTAGAATTGTTGTAATCTTGATGCGTGTATTTTTTTTGCTGGAATAGAGATCACCAAATTTTGGCGCTTCGTTCATTACTTCTAAAGGGTTGTTTCTTCAGATGGATATCATTTTTCCCACTCCATCCAAATCGTTTAGATCAGAAATATTCATTTCGATCACAAATTATTCGTAATAAATCTATGCGAAGTGAACCAATTACAACGAGATCAATTATTGTGGGTCAAATCAAAACGAATGAATTAAATCTCTGTATTGTTATGTCTCTCTGTATTTCAGAAGTACATAATCATGAAAAGTTGCAGTTCATTATAGACCAACGAAATCAAACCCGTTTGGATCATCGTTTATCTAAGATTGGCGGGTACTATAGAAAATTCCAACACCAAGAGCCGGCACTGCAGCTAATGGAGTGATATTCCTGCTGAGTGTTTTTTATGTGTGTTGTGTGACATAATACGTATACGCAAATATTTTCAGGAATGTTCCAATGTTACCTCGTCAATTGGAATTAGTATATCAATGCAACAAAGCACAAACAGACAAGTGTGATGCCTAAAATCGCTTTTTGAATACCAATCATACAAACATTTCGTTGACTGTGCTTGTCGTCAGGGGCATATTCGTATCTCGCCAGGGGAATTACCTATAGGTTGAGGAGGTGGAGGCGGCTGACCCACCCGCCCCCTAAATGGCCGAAATTAGGCTAGAACGTACAGTCAACTCAACGAATAGTAATTTCACCCCGTCCCTTTGGGAAAGTTTAGACAAAGCCCTGTATCATTTTTCTTACTTTTCAAATGTCTTCATTCAAATTTTCTTTCCAATGTGTGCTGTTGGCCTCAGGGCCGGTGTCCCATATTTCCACCATTACCTCCATTTCGGAACCTTCCTCATTCTGCTGCGTTTTATGGGTTCAGTAACTGAAGCCCTCTCAAGAAAACATGTAAAGAAGGTCGTGCTGTATCAGATTACGGCTCTCTTTTGTGGCAGAAACGGAAATGAGAGCCACGAGAAAGTTAGAATGGTACAGTAAAGTGTCCTGTGACCGTGTCAATTTTAAGCGAGACCACGAGGAGGGATATTACATTAGGAGTAGGACACACATGTACGGATCATGTTATTGCGAAGGCCAGGCGTTAAAACTTTTATATTGTAGTTCAATTTGCTTGAAGTTATGTATAGATTTTTTTGATGGATATGACATAACGAGAAAGTTGTGTTCAAGATTTGTATATACTGATTTCATCCCATGAGTTAAGGGAACCAATAGTTGAGTTATGACGTTAAGGCAACCAGACGGCAACACACTCAGGGGAACCAAGAGTTGAGTTAAAGCGTTAAGGCATCCAGACGACAACAAACTCAAGGGAACCAAGAGTTGAGTTGAGGCATTAAGGAAACCAGACGACAACACACTCAAGGGAACCAAGAGTTGAGTTGAGGCATTAAGGAAACCAGACGACAACACACTCAAGGGAACCAAGAGTTGAGTTGAGGCATTAAGGAAACCAGACGACAACACACTCAAGGGAACCAAGAATTGAGCTGAGGCGTTAAGGCAACCAGACGACAACACACGCAAGGGAACCAATCATAATCGTAATCAACATTGCATAAATCAAATCATTTTCCGTATGCTGTACATCAATCATGAAGCCACGATAGGCATACATTCATACAAGAGATACTACTCATATAAGTTTTCAATTCAACTTTTTCTCCGATCTGTTCCACAATAGCTGAATTTGCTGTTGTCAAACTCAAACCCCATGCTCGAAGAGCTGTCATCAAGAATAATTTCTCAGCCCCTATAAATTCCCTCTGCTATCCGCTGGGTCCACAGCTGGGCCAACAGAGGGCAGGAAAAAGACTTTCGTTGATTTTTTTGTCCTTTAAACTTAGAGGTTCTGTAAGGGCTCGCGAAATCGAGTTCTGCATTGCTCTCCCTCACAGCAGCTGTAGCCCAATTCACTTCCTGTAAATGCAGTTTTTACTCTGACGGCGGGAATCCTTCAGCACGTCAACTTGCCATCAAGCAGTGCGGGACTCCAGCTCAGGCACAGGGATCTTGAAATGCAAAGTTTAAGATTAAAGGAGAGTTTTCAAATTAAGAATTACAAACAAATTATAGTAATATTTTTGCCCAATACTAGCCACAGTTCAAGTAGCAACATCCATACAGTTTAAAACGTATGGCGACAAGTTTTGCATCAGAAATAGCGAATAATTGATACGGCCACATCAGCATGATGGCTGTAGCTAATCACGTGTCGGCAAGGTTAGAGGCTCAGGCCCTACCGTCAGGCTAACCCTCACTCAGCCTCCATCAGAGGCAACAACAGGTTCGCAAGGTAATGCTCACATTTTAGTGCACCCTGCACTCTTGTGTTCGATCAGTGTCGTTGATCGTGTTGTTTTAGCTGAGTTTATTTTTTTAAGGCCTTCTACAAGTTCTACAACAACTGTAGGTAAAGTGTTCATTTTTTCTTGTCCGCCAGGCTCACCACGGTGACAAGTCTTTGTCGCCTCTTCTGTCGTGAGCCATAGCGACACGAACACTCAACCATTATAACAGGAGACTATTTTATAAATTGACATGTCACGTGTAGGATTAAATTCGGCGATCATATTATCTAATTGGCCATTTAAAGTAATAAATCACCACTTGCACTGTCTTGTTTTCTTCGATAAAAATGACTATTGGAATTTTTTTATGTGGTGCTACAATTTGAATTGCATTATATCAGATCTCACCAATAAACCTAATTTACACATGAATTCTCTCGTAATTCAACCTCCTTGTGTCAAGCAAATACATAAAGGGTATAGACAACCATAAGCCCGACAAGCCATAAGCTGGTGACCCTCAAACACTCTGCTCAATTGAAACAGACCTAAGGAGATAACTTAAGAAGAAAACAGTGCTTCAGCTCCCATAATGAACACCATTCAAATCTTTCAACATTCACAATTACTCAGAAATGGCAGTATGACCTGAGTATGTGACTGGACCACGTGGCTCAACTGTACGCAAAGGCCTGCATACCACAGCACAGGCAACCGGATGACCACGCCCGGACCGCAGCATTCCTGGATGCCTGCACCTCGGCCCCTGGCGTCAACGATGATTTTATGGGTTGTCAGCAGAACATCACCTCATAACAGGGAATACCAACGTGTGCAGTAAACTTAGTTCTAAATTTTACTTCAATTACATAATTTGAATTTTCCATCATATTGCATCGAGTCGCTGTCGCGTCAAATTATGTGTAAATCTTGAGGCAAATGCACGTTTAGTGATTCAAAATAATCATTCAATTTTTGGAAATAATCAACCTCATGCAAAAAGATACATTGTCACATGCATTCAAGTTTTCAATGAAACAGAAACATGAACAGTTTCAATGACGTGCATAATTCATTGAATCCACAAACCACGTGGAACTCAAGTGTAGTGAATTGATGATAATGCAAAATAAACTTAACGAAAAATAACCAATGATAACGGTCATTGAAAACAGGGCAAAACAGGCACACGTGCTCATGCATCCCAAGTGACAAATGCAGTGTTAAATTAAACCATGCGATAGAAATCATTTATTTCATCAGTGCACTCCACGCCTGCCCAGTAGTCATGATCATTTCAGTGATGATTCATAACATTCATGTGTGTGTTTAACTTTAAAATTATCATTGCATGCACGAGAAATGCACATGTGCTAAAAAATAGCAGAAAGCAAAAAATGCACCAGGACCAGTAAGCCTATAAACAAAGAATTGCCGTACTGACCAGACACGCCGACGGTCAGCGTCTATCCAACACAACTCAATAAAGAGAAGTCCATCCTCTCCCACAGGGTAGCTCATCTTGTGGTCGGTACTCACCCGACGCTGCCGCCGACTTTTTCATCTCCCACCCCGTAATTCTGAAGCGGACACCATAATCCCCACTTATCCATCCAATATTGAGCCCCTAATCCTTTCCTCTGCAGGAAAATCCCCACTAACTATGCCAGCACACAGTGAAGCATCCTTTACCCGCACCTTGCCAACAGAGAACACCAAGACCCCTAGAACTGTACTCATTCGTGAGATTCTCATATCCAACGTTCTAACGTCAGACCTTCCACGCAAATGCACTCTTCGTAAAAAAATCTCAACGACTATAGTGCAATTTCGAAAATCATTGAGAGGGCAAAGCTTTTCAAAATTTTTATTATAGTGCTCACGGACTACCTCATAAGTGAGAAAAATATACACTGCAATTTCAGCTAAAAAACTAAATGCTAAGGTGTACATGACAGAACTCCTCAATCTCAGAACAAGTGAAAAAGAAACAGTTTTATGAGTCATTGCTACTTTTTTGAAGGTCAGCTTTCCCAACAGGCAAACTAAGAGATGAATTCAGTGAAAACGCAAGCGTAAACATAATTGGAATTATCATTTTTTTCAACATGGTAGCTCGTTACACTCTTCAGGGGGTCGAGGTTTTAACACTCCACTACTATACCAATGTCAAAAACAAGCAATCGCTACTCACGTGCCCTCCCTTTCTCTGTTTCCTTCCTTTATACGGATACCGTTTTGTATCATCACCCTTTCACACATCAGGATAGGACATCTCCTCGCAAACAACCCACATCGTAGCACCACCTCAACACCCCCAAACAAAATGCTACCAGGCAGTGACTCCTTATTATCCCCCCACAAACAGCTCCTACGCGGCGTCTTTTTACCAAACTCACACCAACAGCATCCCATGAGCACCTCCCCAGCATCCCCCACAAGCTACGTCCAATAAGCGCCACCGCATCATGCCCTTAATAACAGCTTCCAATCGGCACCCGCTTATCATCCATCGTCGGCAACCGCTTATCATCCAACCGCGCCATCCTTTTCAACACACCTGTCTCTCAAACCCCTCTACCACACCAATCGTTATCCTCACTTCTCTTACCCTCCTCCTCCACTCTACGCTACTTATGCAAATCTGTCTAACTCTGCTTACAGAATAGCCCCAGACCCCACTTTCGCCACAATTCCCTATCCTCAGCCCAAACTCCAACTCTACCCATCCCGCTAATCCCTCCATTAAATTACGCCCTCCACCCATTCCTTACTCTAGCTCCCACTTTCGCTACCATTCTCTAACCTCACCTCAAACTCCAACTCTATCTATCCCGCTATTCCCTCCCATATATTATACCCCTCCACCCATTCCTTCCTCTAGCTCGGGTCAGTCATCCTCACTCATGAGTTTCTTCAAACGTCGATCAAATTTATTTCCCTTGGTTCTGTCCGGCCTCCCCTATTCAAACCCACCCTCAATAACAAATAACAGAACCGAACGCAGGGATATCCCAAACACACACACAATGCTACTCGTGAATTGGTAGCCAAGTTCTTAGATAACGTCAGTAAGAGTGTCACTGAAGAGTATATTAAAAATCTAAATGTGGGTTGCGTTGCTGACGCAAAAAAAAACTATAACTCGACTGAACAAATGCTAATGCACGTGAAGGAAAACTTGCAACAATTTCCACGGAACACCAACATTGACAACATTCTCAATTATTTAAGATTAAAGAGACAAGCAACACTAACAGACGGACGTTGCATGATGCATGCGGTGAAAGGATCCTCAGTAAAAACAAACAGGACTTAACGATGAATATATCTCAGAGGTGATGAAAATTAAAGCACTGGAGGAACCCTTAAATTACATAGAAAATTAAAAAGCATTCACCGATTATCCAAAAAGAGATGTTAGATTCCTCTCCGAGATAGAAAAGTATTTTGAAAAGAAAGAGTACAATAGCAATTTTGGCGATCTAGTCCCTGCGATTCTCTGCAACGCTCTCAGAACACAAATCCCAATCTTAGATGAATCAAAGCCGAACCACGTCACGAAAACTGAAATTAATCCAACCAACCTCAAGGGTGATGAGGCTGCTCATTATTCAATATTTGTAGCTAATAAAGATGACCACTATAGTAGTCTTGCACCAACCTGTCCTTGGAAGCAACGATTCAAATGACAAGTATTGCAGAGAATCGAAACAAGCATGTGCAAACAAATGTGCAGCCTTCCAATAGGTAATCTTCCTTGCGATACGACAATGATACATCCAAATTTGGTGAAGTGATACCTCTGCAACCATCCCAAAGGGACACCATCTGCCTGAAAAAAATGACAAAAACTGTTCAAACTGGGGAGCAGCGACCATCGAACAGCAACCATGTCTATAAATAACCCTCACAACCTCAATCAGATCTTTATTAAACACATAAACGTTAGAATCTTAAGGACATAGATGGATTGCATAAACAATGATGGTGAAAGATGACTCAGTCATTTTATGCTTAACTGAAACATGGCTGAAATCTGATATTAGCAATACCTTCATCCAGATTGAAGGTTTCGATGTTTAGAGAAAAGATAGTGAAAGGAAATGAGGTGGAACAGTGATTTATGTGCGAGAAGAATATACCTCTGCTCAAGTAATGCTTATCGACAATAATGTGGTGGATGACCTTTGGATAAACCTCCAGGAGCAAAAAAAAACAGATTGTTTGTCGTTGGTTCAATTTACAGACCACACTTAGAAAGTTTACAGCGTTTTCAATACATCGAAGAACAATTTCGAGAAGCAATCTGTTTAGGAAAGACATTGTATATTTTTGGAAATTTTAGTGATGATCAATTGAAATTGAAATCAAACAATATAAAAATGATTTTAGGTAGACTCGGGCTGCATCAGCTCATAAAAAGTGCAACAAGAATTACTCCCGAATCCCAAACTATACTAGATCTGCTCACAAGTAACAATCCGAATTACATTTTTACCACCGATGTGGGGCCCAATTCCTTCTCTGACCACCATAAAATAAATTGCACCATTAACATCAAAAAAGGAAAGAAACAACGTTACAAAATAACCTGTCATGCAAAGAGAAATTACACCGCGGATAACATCAGAGCACAACTAGTGGCTAACGTCGAGATGATAAGTCCGACACATTGCTCAGATAACGTCACAGAGCAAACCCAAATACTCACAGACTATCTTCTCACAAGTCTGAATGCTCTGGCGCCAACGGAAACTAAAACAATGAAAAGCATGCCGGTTAAATGGATTACAGAAAAACTACGAAATTCAATTGCTCTTAAAAAACTATCTCAAGCGCAGAGCAGAACAAAGCATCACTTGGTTGGAATTATTTCGATTTCAAAATCGAAGAGTCAAACGAGAAGTCAGAAGAGCTAACATTGGATTTCATCATGAGGATCTATAACAGTGCAGAAACAATCATAAGAAACATGATCTGCACTGTAAAGAACTGTTTCCTACAAGAAAAAGATCACCTCACACACCTATCCGAATCCTTAGGCAACAGCAGAAAGGTTCAACAATTACTTCTCAGGAGATGGAAACAAGTATTTGAAGAAGTAACCCAGGAAGCCGATCAAGGATTACAGAGCAACGCAACAGTTACATGGAATCCGAAAGCTTTTCATGAAGATAGTGACCAAGCAGCAAACGTCAAATAGATGCCAAAACAAGTATCGCAACAAGAAGTAAAACGAGCTGTATTTGCCTTAAAGAACACGAACTCTACAGGAATAGACGGTTTAGCCCTACAAAATCTGAAAAACAGCATAATAGCTACTTTGCCTTATATCAGAATAGTTATTAACACTCTATAGCATGAGAAACATTTCCGGAGATCTGGAAGCATGCAATCATAAAAGCAATTCATAAATCGGGGAGACGAGAATGAACCATCCAACTTTAGACCAATCAGTCTTCTGCCTGTCCTATCCAAACTTCTAGAAAAGGTAATATCTTTCCAATTAAGCTGTTCATTGACTGTCATTATGCATACCGGCAAAAATTGTCAACAGAAGACGCACTCATGAGCATCACTGAAGATCTATATGAAAAATTTGATGACGGGCAGATATCTCTTCCGGTATTGCTAGACTTATTAAAAACATTCGTCAGTGAAAGTCACAGAATTCTTTTTGGCAAGCTTCGTAACATAGGAATAGACCCTACATGGTTCGAAAAATATCTGAGAATTTGGCGACAATCAGTTAAACTTGATCACGCTACTATGTCAAGTCCGACCACAGTTGCCTTTGGGTCCCTCAAGGTTCGATACTTGGCCAATTGTTGTTCGTTGCTTTTGTAAATGACATTGACTGTAAATTACCCAAAAAAAATCAAGCAAAATGGTCATGTACGTCGATGATGTCTAGATATTGCTTTCCCGTAAGCCGTCAGATCTGAATGCATTAAAGGGCGACGCTGAGACAGCCGTAAGTAATTTGAAATCTTGGTATGATTAAAATTGACTCAAGCTCAACTCAGAAAAAAACAAAAGGCATCTTGTTCGGCTCGAACTCAAAAAGAAGAGCAGCTCCTGTTATTTTTTCTATCCAGATAAGAAAATTTACCATACTTGTTGAAAATAAAGTACTGAAAAAACTTGAAAACCCATTGCCAGACAATGGAAATAAATGATTTAATAATAATAATAATGACATGAAAATACATGTGCCTTGTTGCCATTTCAACGTCATAGATGGGTTGAACAGAACTGCGCTCGGAGTAGATGACATTGATTTTGCCGCTACGAAACTATTATTCCCACTTTACAAGTATTTGGTTTCACTTTTATTTACATACAGCAAAAAACTTCTTCTCTTTTTGTAGTTTTTTTTTGTTTGTCTTCCTTCTTCCCAACTCATCACGCTAGGCTCTAGTTATCATTTACTGTCGTGTATCGCTTTTTTGAAAAATATGTGCAGAAATACCTCCCTAACTCTCCCTCAAATTAACAGAGGAATTTAGACGAAAGGCAAGCCAATAAGTTCATTCCGAGGAAACGCTACGAGATCATCGAGGAGTAAACTTGTGCAAAACACCGCAGATAATTATTGGTATATTTCAGGGAAGAAACTGAACTAAATAATCGCTTGTAAAATTAATCAATGAGAATTTTGTTGGTTGTCGTTTGGGAGAGCTTTTCCAAATAGTGTTGTCGAAGTCACTAGATTTCAATTGGGCCATCACTTCTGCTTGAAGTCAAAAATTGTTGAGCAAGACACGCGGCAATGTTGGAATACCGGTGGCACCGGTAGAGAAATGGCGAAAACAGTGCCAAGGTTTGCGATGCCACTTAAAAGAGGCCGCTACTAGCGGTACCGGTACTGGCTGACTGTATTATAACTGTAAAAAAAATTTATCAAGAATCATTAGATTCCTATTAGATAATAATATGAGTTTCCCCCTGTCCCAAGCGAAAAAATATTTGGAATAAATAGCTTCAGTGTATGCACCGTGTGCGGACAGTCAAGTTTCAAACGAGTCTATAGCACATTAATGTGTCGTTGATTAAGTTCTTCTCTGCATGTGAGGCTGTACAAAAAAAAACAGCTGACAAGTTGGTCAAAAAAAATTAAAAGAGACGGATTGACAGTTCACATGCATTCTGTTCTTACTTTGAATAATTATAATTTTAGTCCATGGGTGAATAATTATAATTATGGCCATGGGTGATTGTTACAAAGGTATGAAGTTACTAATCAGACGTCTCTAAAATGAAAATGATACGGTTTAAAACCTTTATTGGACAGTCTCCAGCTATTACGTGAAAATGGACAAATAATCACATTTTGAGTATGGAAAACCTTACATGATCCTCATCATCACTTTAGCAATTGCGCCCTACAGAAAACTTACAACGGTTAACACCCGAGCCCCGATGAAGATGAGCTTCTAATTCTAAGTTAATATTTGCAAAAGCTCAATAAATGGATACGAGATCACTTAACTATAAAAGCATTCGTTCACGGTGAAGATAAAGTAAGAATGATACCAGCTAAGTCGGATTTGAGAAGACTCAGAACAGTGTAGTGTAAGAATGCGGGTGTGTTCAATCTTCTTACTGGGTGTCTCGCATCCCTATCAAGTTAGCCTAGACAACTGACGTCAGGACAGCTACTCACCTTACGAGTGTTCAATCTTACTGGGTGTCTCGCATCCCTATCAAGTTAGCCTAGACAACTGACGTCAGGACAGCTACTCACCTTACGGGTGTTCAATCTTACTGGGTGTCTCGCATCCCTATCAAGTTAGCCTAGACAACTGACGTCAGGACAGCTACTCACCTTACGAGTGTTCAATCTTACTGGGTGTCTCGCATCCCTATCAAGTTAGCCTAGACAACTGACGTCAGGACAGCTACTCACCTTACGAGTGTTCAATCTTACTGGGTGTCTCGCATCCCTATCAAGTTAGCCTAGACAACTGACGTCAGGACAGCTACTCACCTTACGAGTGTTCAATCTTACTGGGTGTCTCGCATCCCTATCAAGTTAGCCTAGACAACTGACGTCAGGACAGCTACTCACCTTACGAGTGTTCAATCTTACTGGGTGTCTCGCATCCCTATCAAGTTAGCCTAGACAACTGACGTCAGGACAGCTACTCACCTTACGAGTGTTCAATCTTACTGGGTGTCTCGCATCCCTATCAAGTTAGCCTAGACAACTGACGTCAGGACAGCTACTCACCTTACGAGTGTTCAATCTTACTGGG
>SDVV010023345.1:0-12775 GCA_016164225.1 Gammarus roeselii | reverse complement strand
AGTTGTTTTAGTTGTTGTAGTTGTTTTAGTAGTTTTAGTTGTTTTAGTTGTCTTGGTTGTTTTAGTTTTTATATTTGTTTAGTTGTTATAGTTGTTCAAGTTGTTTTAGTTGTTTTAGTTGTTTTAGTTGCTTAGTGGTTTAGTTGATATAGTTGTTTTAGTTTTTTTAGCTGTTTTAGTTGTTTTAGTTGTTCTAGTAGGTTTGTTGTTGTAGTTGTAATAGTTGTTTTAGTAGTTTTAGGTGTTTTAGTTGTTCAAGGTGTTATAGTTGTTTTAGGTGTTTTAGTTGTTATAGGTGTTTTTGTTGATTATGTGTTTTAGTTGTTTTAGGTAATTTAGTTGTTATATGTGTTTCAGTTGTTTTTAGGTGTATTAGTTGTTTAAGGTGTTTTAGTTGTTTAGGTGTTTCAGTTGTTACACTTGTTTTTTGTTCTTTTAGTTGTTATAGTTGTTTTAGTTGTTTTAGTTGTTATAGTTGATATATTTTTTTTGTTGTTTTAGGTGTTATAGTTGCTGTAGGTGTTTTAGTTGTTGAAGTTATTTAGGTGTTTTAGGTGTTTTAGGTGTTAAAGTTGTTATAGGTGTTTTAAATGTTGTAGGTGTTTTAGTTGGCTTAGATGGTTTAGTTGTTTTAGGAATTTTTCGGTGTTTTAGTTGGTTAAGTTGTTGTAGCTGTTTCAGTTGTTATAATTGTTTTAGTTGTTGTAGTTGTTTTACTTGTTATAGTTGTTTTAGTTGTTTTAGTTGTAATAGTTGTTTTAGTTGTTTCGTTGTTATGGTTGTTTTAGTGGTTTTAGTTGTTACAGCTGTTTTAATTTTCTTGGTTGTTTTGGGTTTTTATTTGTTTAAGTTGTTTTAGTTGTTGTAGTTGTTTTGGTTGTTTTGGTTGTTATAGTTGTTATAGTTGTTTTAGTTGTTTTAGTTGTTATATGTGTTTTAGTTGTTTAGGTGTTTTAGTTGTTTTAGTTGTTTTAGTTGTTTTAGTTGTTTAGTTGTTTTAGTTGTTTTACTTGTTATAGTTGTTATAGTTGTTGTAGTTGTTTTATGTGTTTTAGTTGCTTAGGTGTTTTAGTTGTTTTAGTTGTTATAGTTATTTTAGTTGTTTCAGTTGTTTTAGTTGTTATATGTGTTCTAGCTGTTATAGTTGTTTAGTTGTTTTAGGCGTTTAGTTTTCGAGGTGTTTAAGTTGTTATAGGTGTTTTAGTTATTATATGTGTTTTAGTTGGTCTTTTTGTAATAGTTGTTATAGGTGTTTTAGTTGTTTATAGGTGTTATAGGGGTTTTAGTTGTTATATGTGTTATTGTTATTATAGTTTTTTTTAGTTGTTTTAGTTGTGTTAAGGGTTTTAGTTGTTCTAGTTGTTATAGTTGTTATAGTTGTTTTAGTTGTTATAGTTGTTTTAGTTGTTATAGTTGTTTTAGTTGTTTTAGTTGATTTGGTTGTTCAAGTTGTTCTAGTTGTTTTAGTTGTTACAGTGGTTTTAGTTGTTATAGTTGTTATAGTTGTTTCAGGTGATTAGTTGTTTTAGTTGTTTTAGTTGTTATAGGTGTTATAGTGGTTCTAGTTGTTTTAGTTGTTATATGTGTTATAGTTGTTATAGGTGTTTTAGTTGTTTTAGTTGTTCTAGTTGTTTTAGTTGTTGTAGGTGTTGTTGTTGTTTTGGATGTTGTAGTTATTTTAGGTGTTCTAGTTGTTTTATGTGTTCTAGTTGTCTAAGGTGTTTTAGTTGTTTTAGGTGTTCTAGTTGTTATAGGTGTTTTAGTTGTTTCAGTTGTTCTAGTGATTTTGTTGTTTTATGTGTTAGAGTTGTTTTAGGTGTTACAGTTGTTTAAGGTCTTATAGGTGTTATAGGTGTTATAGTTGTAATAGGTGTTTTAGTTGTTATAGATGTTTTAGTTGTTTTAGTTGTTTTAGTTGATTTGTATGCTTTAGTTGTTGTAGTTGTTGTAGTTGTTTTAGTTGGTTTAGTTGTTCTAAATGTTTTTGTTGTTTCATTTGTTTTAGTTGTTTTAGTTGTTTAGTTGTGTTGTTGTTTTAATGGTTATAGTTGTTATAGTTGTTTTAGTTTATGTAGTTGTTCTAGTTGTTATAGTTGCTGTAGTTGTTATAGTTGTTTTTATTGTTTAACTGTTTTAGTTGTTTTAGTTGTTTAGTTGTTTAGTTGTTTAGTTGTTTTATTTGTTATAGTTGTTTAATTGTTTTAGTTGTTTGTGTTGTTTAGTTGTTATAGTTGTTTTTGTTGTTCTAGTTGTTAAAGTTGTTGTAGTTGTTTTAGTTGCTTTAGTTGTTTTAGTTGTTTTAGTTGTTTTAGTTGTTTTAGTTGTTTAGTTGTTCCCAGTTGTTATAGTTTTTTTTAGTTGTTCTAGGTGTTCTAGTTGTTCTAGTTGTTTCAGTTGTTGTAGGTGATATAGTTGTTTTAGTTGTTTATGTTGTTTTAGGTGTTGTAGTTGTCTTAGGTGTTTAGTTGTCTTAGTTGTTTTAGTTGTTTCAGCTGTTAATAGGTGTTTTAGTTGTTTTAGGTGTTAAAGTTGTTGTAGGTGTTTTAGTTGTTGTAGGTATTTCAGTTGTTTTAGGTGTTTTAGGTGGTATAGTTGTTGTAGGTGTTTTAGTTTTTCCAGGTGTTTTAGTTGTTTTAGGTGTTTCAATTGATCTACTTGTTCTAGTTGTTTTAGTGGTTTTGGCTGTTGCAGTTGTTTAAGTTGTTTTTAGTTGTTATAGTTGTTATAGTTGTTTTAGTTGTTTCAGGTGTTTTGTTTTTTAATGTGTTCTAGTTGTTTAGTTAATTTAGGTGTTTTAGTTGTTCGAGTTGTTTTAGTTGTTTTAGTTGTTATAGTTGTTTTAGTTGTTATAGTCGTTTTAGTTGTTATAATTGTTTTAGTTGTTTTAGTTGTTTAGTTGTTTTAGTTGTTTTAGTTGTTTTAGTTGTTTTAGTTGTTATATTTGTTTAGTTGTTATAGTTGCTTAAGTTGTTTAAGTTGTTTTATTTGTTATAGTTGTTTTAGTTGTTATAGTTGTTTCGGTTTTTATAGCTGTTTTAGTTGTTTTAGTTGGTTTAGTTGTTGTAGTTGTAATAGTTGTTTTAGTATTTTAGGTGTTTTAGTTGTTCAAGGTGTTATAGTTGTTTTAGGTGTTTAGTTGTTGTAGGTGTTTTAGTTGCTTAGGTGTTTTAGTTGTTCTAGGTGTTTTAGTTGTTATAGGTGTTTCACTTGTTATAGGTGTTTAGTTGTGTAAGGTGTTTTAGTTGTTTCAGGAGTTTCAATTGTTCTAGTTGTTTTCGTTCTTGTAGTTGTTCTAGTTGTTTTAGTTGATTTAGTTGTTTAGTTGTTATAGTTGTTTTAGTTGTTATAGTTGTTGTAGGTGTTTAGTTGTTTTAGGTAATGAGATGTTTTAGGTATTTTAGGTGGTTTAGTTGTTATAGATGTTTTAAATGTTGTAGGTGTTGTAGTTTGCTTAGGTGGTTTAGTTGTTTAAGTTAATACAGGTGTTTTAGGTGTTTTTCGGTGTTTTAGTTTTTTCGGTTGTTAGAGTTGTTTAGTTGTTTAGGTTGTTTCAGTTGTTTTATTTGTTTTAGTTGTTGTAGTTGTTCTAGTTGTTCTAGTTGTTTTAGTTGTTATAGTTGTTTCAGATTTTCAGTTGTAATAGGTGTTTTAGTTGTTTCCGTTGTTTTGGTTGTTTTAGTTGTCTTAGTTGTTATAGTTGTTATGGTTGTTTTAGTTGTTTTAGTTGTTTAATTGTTTGTTATAGTTGTTTTAGTTGTTATTGTTTTTATAGTTGTTATAGTTGTTTAAGTTGTTATATGTGTTATAGTTGCTTAGGTGTTTTATTTGTTTTAGTTGTTTTTTTGGTGTTCTAGTTGTTATAGGTGTTATAGTTGTTTAATGTGTTTTAGTTGTTTAGGTGTTTTAGTTGTTTAATGTGTTTTAGTTGTTAGGTGTTTTAGTTGTTTTAGTTGTTATAGTTGTTTCAGTTGCTTTAGTTGTTTTAGTTGTCCTAGGTGTTTAGTTGTTATAGGTGTTTTAGTTGTTCTAGTTGTTAAAAATGTTCTAGGTGTTTAGTTGTTTATTGGTTTTATAGGTGTTTTAGTTGTTATAGGTGTTATAGTTGTTTTAGGTGTTTTAGTTTTCATAGTTGTTTTAGTTGTTTCAGTTGTTTTAGTTGTTTTAGGTGTTATAGTTATTAGTTGTTTTAGTTGTTTAGGTGTTTTATTTGTTTTATGTGTTATAGTTGTTTCAGTTGTTTTAGTGTTGCGGGTGCTGGATAGACTACTTACAATAGTCACAAAAAGTGTTAAGATAACAGCGAGTTTTGGTCATAACTAACACCTAAATCAACACAAGTGCGACGGCTGCTAGAAAGTCTATTAACAATGATAACAGCGAATTTTGGCTATAACTGACATTTAAAACCATACAAGTGCGGCGGGAGCTATAAACATCACTCACAATGATACCGTTAAAATTGTTCAGATAACAGCGACATTTGATTAAAACTGACACCTAAAGCAGAACAAGAGCGGCGGGAGCTATAAACACTACAAACAATGGTAACATGAAAAGTGTTCAGATGACCACGACTTTTGGCAATAAATGAGCTCTTAAAGCAACACAAATGCAGCGGGTGCTATAAACACTACTGAAAAGTGTTCAGATAACTCCGACTTTTGACCAAAACCGAGCCCATAAAGCAACCCAAGTGCGACGGGTGCTAGAAATGCTACTAACAACGGTAACAGGAAAAGTACGCCAGCTGATATAAACACTACTTACAATGGTAACATGTAAAGGGTTTAGATAACAGCGGTCCATGATCATAACTGACATTTAAAGCATACAAGTGCGCCGGGTGCTATAAACACTACTAACAAATGCAACATGAAAATAGTTCAGATAACAGCGAACTTTTGTCTGAAACTAACACGTAAAGCATCACTAGTGCGACGGGTGCTTGAAAGACAACTAACATTGGTATCAATAAAAGTGTTAGGATAACAGCAACCTATAACCATAACTGACATTTGAAACCATACAACTGCGCCGGTTGCTCTAAACACTACTTACAATGGTTACATGAAAAGTGTTCAGATAACAGCGACATTTAACTATAACTTACACCTAAAGCAAAACAAGTACGATGGGTGATAGAGAGACTATTAACTCTGGTAACATGGAAAGTGTAATGATAGCAGTGTCTTTTGGTCATAACTGACGTTAAAAAACTATACAAGTGCGGCAGGTGCTATAAGCACTACTAACAATGGTAACAGGAAAAGTGTTCAGTTAACAGCGAAATTTCAAACAAAAACTGACACTTAAAGCTACACAAGTGCGACGGGTGCTAGCAAAACAGCGAACTTGCCCATAACTGACATATTAAAGCACACAAGTGCGGTGGGTGCTGGTGAGACCACAAACAATGGTAACATGAAAAGTGTGTAGATAACAGTTATTTTTGGCCAATACTGACACTTGAAACCACACAAGTGCGGTGGGTGCTATGAACACTACTAACAATGGTTACATAAAAAGTAATCAGATAACAGCGACTTTTGCCCAATTCTGACACCTAAATTATCACGAGTGCGACTTGTGCTAGAAAGACTACTAACAATGGAAAATTGAGAAGTATTAACATTCCAGCGACTCTTGTATAAACTGACACTTAAAGCAACACTCGTACGAAGGGTGCTAGAAATACTACTAACAATGGTAACATTAAAAAAGTTATGAAAACAGCGACCTAAGGTCATAACTGACATGTAAAACCATACAAGTACGCCGGCTGCTATAAACACCACTAACAATGGTAACACGAAAAGTGTTCAGATAACAGCGACTTTTGGCCAAAACTAACACCTAAAACAACACAAGTGCGACGGGGGATAGAAAGGCTACTATCAGTGGTATCATGAGAAGTGTTAAGATAGCAGCGACTTTTGACCATAACTGACGTTTAAAACTATACAAGTGCGGCGGGTGTCATACGCACTACAAACAATGGTAACAAGAAAACAGTTCAGATAACAGCGACATTTGGCCAAAACTGACACTTAAATCAACACAAATGCGACGGATGCTGGAAAGACTACTTCCAATTGTCACACATTTGTTGAAGATAACAGCGACTTTTGGTCTACCTCACACTTAGGTCAACACAAGTGCGACGAGTGCTAACAAGACTTCTAACAATGGGCACATGAAAAGTGTTATAGTAACAGCGACTTCTGGCCAAAACTGACGCTTAAAAGCATACAGATGCGTCGGATGCTGGAGAGACTACTTTAAAATGCTTTGGATGCTGGAGAAATGCGTATAGTTTCTCCAGATGCGTCGGATGCTGGAGGGACTACATTGAAATTGTGCAGGAAACAGCTACTTTTGGCCTGAACGAAAACCTCAATCCATACAATTTCGGCGGGTGCTATGAACACTATTAACAATGGTCACGTGATAAGTGTTCAGATAACAGCGACTTTTGGCTAGAGCTGACACTTGAATTAACACAAGTGCGACGGCTGCTTGAAAGACTACCAAGAGTGATAACATGAAAATTGTTAAGATAACAGTGACTTTTGGCCATTACAGACATTTAAAACCATACAGGTGCAGCGGGTGCTTTAAAAACTACCAACAATGGTAACATGAAATGTGTTCAGATAACTGCGAGATTTAGCTACAACGGAAACTTAAAGCAAAGCAAGTGCTACGGGTGCTAGAAACACTTTTGACTGGTAACAGGAAAAGTATTAAGATAACAGCGAGTATTGACCATAATTGACATTGAGAGGCACACAAGTGCGGCGGTTGCTGGTAAGACTACATACAATGGGCAGATGAAAAGGGTGCAGATAACAGCTACTTATGGCCATAACTGACACCCAAACCCAAAGGAATGCGATGAGGACTATAAACACAACTAACAACGGTGACATGAATAGTGTGCAGATAACAGCTATTTTTGGCCATCACTGACACTTAAATCTTCACAAGTGCGGCAGGTGCTATAAACACTACTAACAATGGTAACATGAAATAAAATCAGATAATAGCGACTTTTGATCATAACTGACACCATAATCAATACAAGTGCGACGGGTGCTAGAGAGACTACTAACAATGGTAGTATGAAAAGTGTTAAGATAATATCGACTCTAGGCCAAAATTGACACTTAAAAAACAAACACATGCGGCGGATGCTAGAGAAACTACATTAAATTGTAACATTAAAATTGTGCATACAGCAGCTACTTTTGGACATACCGAATACTTTAAACCATACAATTGCGGCGGATGCTATAAACACTAGTTCCTATGGTTATATGATAAATAATTAGATTACAGTGACTTTGAGACAGAAGTGACAGTTAGAGCAACACAAGTGCGGCGGGATGTTTTAAAGACTATTATCAATGTTATCATGAAAAGTGTTAACATAACAGTCACTTCTGGCTATAACTGACATTTAAAACCGTACAAGTGCGCCGGGTGCTATAAACACTCCTAACAATGGTAACATGAAAATTCTTCTGATAACTGCGACATTTGACTAAAACTGACACTTAAATCAACACAAGTGCGACGGATGCTAGCAAGACTACTAACAATGGTAACATGAATGGTGTTATGGTAACAGCGACTTTGGCCATAACTGACGTCTAGAAGCAAACAGATGCTTCGGATACTGGAGAGACTACTTCCAATGGTAACATGAAAAGTGTGCAGATAAGAGCTACTTTTGGTCATAACGGACACTCAGAACCATACAAATGCGGCGGATGCTGTTAACACTCCTAACAATTGTAACATGAAAAGTGTTCAGATAACAGCGACTTTAAGCCAAAACGAACCCTTAAATCAACACAAGTGCGACGGGCGCTAGAAAGACTACTAACAATGGTAACATAAAAAGCGCGTCGGGTGCTATGAAAACAACACCCAATAGTAAAATGAAAAGTATTCAGATAACAGCGACATTAGGCTATAGCAGACACTTAAAGCAAAACAAGAGCAACGGGTGCAAGAAAGACTACTACCAAGGTAAGAGGAAAAGTGTTAAGATAACGCGACTTTTGACCATAACTGACCCTCAAAGGCACACAAGTGCGGCGGGTGCTGGAAAGACCACTCAAAATGGAAAGATGAAGAGTGTGCAGATGACCGCTGCTTGTGGCAATACCAGACACTCAAAACCACAGGAGTGCAGTGAGGGCCCTAAACACTTCTATCAACGGTAACATCAAAAGTATCCAGAACAACGCGACTTTTGGTCATAACTTACACTCAAAGGCACACAAGTGCGGCGGGTGCTGGTAAGACTACTTACAAATGGCGCATGAAAAGTGTGCAGATTAGAGTTTTTTTTACCATAACTGAGACATAAACACTATAAACAAGAGTAACAGGAAAAATGTTCAGATAACAGTGACTTGAGCCATAACTGACACTTAAAAGCACAAGTGCGGAGAGTGCTGGAAAGGCTTCTCACAATGCTAACAGAATGTGTTAAGATAACAGCGACTTTTGTCCACAACTGTCACCTCAATCAACACAAGTGCGACCGGTGGTAGAAAGCCAAAACGGACGTTTATGAGCACACAAGGGCTGCGGGCGCAGGACAGACTATATACAATGGAAACACGAAAGTGTTCAGATAACAGCAACTTTTGGCTATAACGGACACTTAAAGCAACACAAGTGCGACGGGAGCTAGGAAGACTAGTAACAATGGTAACATAAAAGGTGTTATGGTAACAACGACTTTGACCATAACTGATGCCTACGAGCAAACAGATGCGGCGGATACTGGAGAGACTACTTGCAACGGTAACATGAAAAGTGTGCAGATAACAGCTACTTTTGGCCCTAACGGACACTCTTAACCATACAAATGCGGCAGGTGCTGTTAACACCCCCAACAATTGTTACATGAAAAGTTTTCAGATAACAGCGACTTTTAGCTATAAACGGACCCTTAAATCAACACAAGTGCGACGGGCGCTAGAAAGACTACTAACAATGGTAACATGAAAAGTGTTGAGATAACTGCGACTTTTTGCTATAACTGACACTTAAAGGCATACAAGTGCCGCGGATGCTGGGACGACTACTAAATATGGAAAAATTAGAAGTATGCAGATAACAGCTACTTTTTACTATAACTGACAGTTCAAACCTCAGGGGTACGGTGAATGCTATAAACACTACTAACAATGGTATGATGGAGAGTGTTGAGGTGACGACGACTTCTGTCAAAAACTTACACTGTAATCAATGCAACTGCACTGTGTGCTAACAAGGCCAGCAACAACGGTAACATGATAAGTGTTCAGATAACAGTGACTTTAGACCATAACTGACACCTAAAAGCACACATGTGTTTTTACTTAAAAGCACACAACAGCTATTCATTGCTATAATGCATACTTTAAACCATACAAGTGCGGCGGGTGTATTAAACACTACTAATAACGGGAACATGATTAGTGTTTGGATAACAGCGATTTTTGGCTAAAACAGGCGCTCAAGAGCAAACGAGTTCAACGGGGGCTAGAAGGGTGCTATAAACACTGCTAACAATGGTAACATGGTAAGTGCTCAGATGACAGCCACATATGGCTATAACTGACACCTAAAGCAAATCAAGTGCGACGGGTACAAGAAAGACTCCTAGCAATGGAGCAGGAAAAGTGTTAAGATAACAGCTACTTTTAGCTATAACTGCCACCTAAAGGCACACATGTGCGGTAGGTGCTGGGAAAACTAATAACAATGGGAACATGAAAAGTGTGCAGATGAAAGCTACTTCGAAACTAACGGACGCTCAAACCACAAGAGTACGGTGAGGGCTGTAAGCACTACTAACAACGGTAACATGAGAAGTGTTCAGATAACAGCGATATTTGGCTAAAAGGACAGTCAAATTAACACAAGTGCGACAGGTGCTAAAAAGACTACTAACAATGGTTTCATGCAAGGTGTTAAGGTAACAGCGACATTTGATCAAAACTGACACCTAAAAACACAAGTGCGGTGTGTGCTGGAAAGACTGTTTACACACATAAAAAAAAGATAAGATAACAGCGATTTTGGGCCAAAACTGACAGTGAGTTCAACAGAGGTGCGACAGGTGCTAGCAAGACTACTAACAATGGTCACATGAGAAGTGTTATGGTACCAGCAACTTTTGGCCAGAACTGACGCTCGAAGGAACACAGATCCGGCGGATGCTGGAAAGACTACTTTCAATTGTAACATTACAATTTTGCGGATAACAGCTACGTTTAAGCATAACTGACACTTAAAACCACAGGAGTACTGTGAGTGCTATATATACGATTAACAATGGTAGGATGAAAAGTGTTCAGATAATGGCGTCTTCTGTCCGAAACTGAGACTTTAATCAATGCAACTGCACTGTGTGCTGAAAAGACTATCAACAACAGTGACATGCAAAGTGCTCAAATATCAGCGACTTTTGACCATAACTGCACCCAGAAGCACATATGTGCGGTGGGTGCTGGATAGACAACGTTCGATGGTAACCTGAAAAGAGCGCAGATAACACCTATTATTGGCTATAATGGATACGTTATATCAAACAAGTGCAGCGGTTCTATAAACACTACTAACAATGGTAACATGATAAGTGATCAGATAACAACGACTTTTGGCCAAAACTGACGCTGAAAAGGATACATGTGCGGCGGGTGCTGGAAAGACTACTTCTTATGGTATTATGAAAAGTGTGCAGATAACAGCTATTTTAAGTCATAACAGACACCAAAAACCATACAAGTGCAGCGGGTGCTATAAACACTACTAACAATGGAAACATGATAAGTGTTCAGATAAGAGGGACTTTTGGCCAGAATTGACACTTGAAGCAATACAAGTGCGACGGATGTCAGAAAGACTACTTATAATGGTAACATGGGAAGTGTTGAGATCACAGCAACTTTTGTCCAAAACTGACACTAAATCAATGCAAATGCGACAGGTGCTATAAATACTACTAACAATGGTAACAAAAAAAAGTGTTCAGATGACAGCGACTTTTGACCAAACTGACACCTTAATCAACACAAGTGCAACGGGTGCTAGGAAGGCAACAAACAATGGTAACATGAAAAGTATTGAGGTAACAGCGACTTTTGGCCATAACAGACATTTAAAACCATACAAGTGCGGCGGGTGTTTCAAACACTACTAACAATGGTAACATGAAACGTGTCCAGATAACAGCGATATTTAGCTAGAACTGACATTTCATCTAAAACAAGTGCGACGGGTGATAGAAAGACTATTATTAATGGTAACATGAAAAGTGTTAAGGTAACAGCGACTTTTGACCATAACTGACGATTAGAAGCACAAAAGTGCGGCGAATGCGGGAAAGACTTCCTTCATAGGTAATAAAAAAAGGTTAAGATATCACCGACTTTTGGCCAAAACTAACACCTAGGTCAACGCAAGGGCGACGGGTGCTAGCAAGACTGCTTTCAATGGTAACATGAAAAGCGTTATGGTTACAGCGACTTTTGGTCAAAACTGACTCCTAAAAGCACAAGTGCGGCGGGTATTGGAAAGACTACTTACAATTGTAACAAGAAAAGTTGACAAATAACAGCCACTATTGACTTTAACGGACACCTAAAGCTGTTCAAGTTCGGCATGTTCTATAAACACTACCAGCGATGGTAACATGAATAATGTTCAGATAACAGTGATTTTTTGCCAAAACTGACATAAAACCACACGAGTGCGGTGAGTGCTATAAACACTACTAACAATGGTTAAATTAAAAGTGTTCAGATAACGGCGACTTCTGTCCAAAACTGACACTTTAATCAATGCAAGTGCACTGTGTGCTAAAAAGACTATCATCGACGGTAACATGCAAAAAGTTCACATAACAGCGACTTAAGACCATAACTGACACCTAAAAACACACATGTGCGGTAGGTGCTGCAAAAACAACCTACAATGGTTACATGAAAAGTTTGCATATAACAGCTTTTTTTGGTCATAACGGACACCAAAACCATACAAGTGCGGCTGGTGCTATAAACACTACAAACAATGTCAATATGAAACGTGATCAGATAACAGCGATATTTGGCTAGAACTGACATTAAATTAACACAGGTGCGACGGGTGCTAGAATGACTACTAACAATGGTAACAAAAAGGTATTACGGTAACAGCAACTTTTGACCATAACTGACGTTTGATAGCACACAAGTGCAGCGGATGCTGGATAGACTACCTTCAATGGTAACAAAAAAATGTGAGGATGACAGCGACTTTTGGCTGAAACTCACACTTCGGTCAACACAAGTGCGACGGGTGCTAGCAAGACTACTGAGAATGATAACACGAAAAGTGTTCAGATAACAGTGACTTTTGGCTATAACAGACATTTAAAACTATACAAGTGTGGCGGGTGTAATAAACACTACTAACAATGGTAACATGAAACGTGTTAAGATAACAGCGATATTTGACTAGTGCGACGAGTGCTAGAAAGACTACTAACAATGGTAACATGAAAAATTTAGATAACAGCGACTATAAGTTTTTACTGCGCTACATGCCGAGGAAACAATAAATAGTGAACACAAGTTACTATAGTTTTATTTTCAGCGAAGCACAGAAAAACTTAGGTTCTTTTAGTTATATTTTGAGCCGGAACAATAAAAGGTTGCGGCTTACGATGCTCTTAAGACATCTGGGATATATCTCTCGTACTCTGTTAAGAACACTTGCAAAAATGTAATGT
>SDVV010023344.1:0-12775 GCA_016164225.1 Gammarus roeselii | reverse complement strand
AAGGTGGGACGAGTACTTCGAGGAGTGAAAGGTGGGACGAGTACTTCGAGGAGTGAAAGGTGGGACGAGTACTTCGAGGAGTGAAAGGTGGGACGAGTACTTCGAGGAGTGAAAGGTGGGACGAGTACTTCGAGGAGTGAAAGGGGGGACGAGTACTTCGAGGAGTGAAAGGTGGGACGAGTACTTCCATTGAGCGCAAAGCTGCCAAATATTTCTTATGAAAATGTGTTGGTTGTTTGAGTAGCTCCTTCTCTATTAGATGTTCTCGCATGGTTCGAAAGTTTTTTTCGTGCATTAGGATAATGGAAATAAATTGGTGTAAACTGTTATTACATAGAGATATATGACCTTATTTGATAAAAAATCTTGATATGAATTCATTTAGTTAAGCGCAGATACAAATGACCTATTTATATAGCGATCGTAACAACAACAATAAAATATCGCAAGTTGATTGCTAATGATGTCAGTAGCGCATCTTCTGATGATCAGTCGAAGGATTAAATATTCAACAAGGCCCGCGTCGAGATTAAAAAATCTTATAAACATAAACATAAACGAATAGCATGTCTATAAACGGAATTAATGAAAGGTACAGCCCAATCAAAAGTTTTCCTCGTCATTATGGTCGATTAGTGGCAACCCTAGGCGACAATTGACGCTAATCCCCGTCAATTAGCAGAAGCTCAGGCTCGGCGATACCTTCGCTAAATGTCCCACGTTGGACATCTTTGCCGAAGGCTGGCTCAAGGGCGATCAGCCAAAGCTAGGTTTATCAGAGCCTCTACAAAACACATGACTAAGCTACGAAGCTTTAAACGAACGACTCTTTAACTATGAACATCATTACTAATTGCAGTTGGCAGGCAAGGAATCACTTTGGACAAAGTGTTTGTCTCCTATAAATTGTGATTTTTATTTTAAGAATATCTTAGGCGTGGATTTGACGTTCCCTTACATGGATCACTCAATACAATTAGTTAACGATCATGTTGAATGTGTTGGCCCTTTACAGGCATCGTTCTATCAATATACACTTTGCATTGATGTTTCATTATCATTTGATACACACGAAGTTAATAACCCAATTTGAAATGATGGAGTGTTTATTGTGACCGATACGGCCTAGACGATCATTGACAGAATTTTGGCAAAGACCGTCGTTGAAGGGTCAAACAGCAGGCGATTTCATTCGGCAGGCGGTCGAACGTTCCTGAACTCCGCCAAAGGCCAATAATCGCACATAAATATTGTGTACCGAAGGCAATCGCCGGCGATGCCGAAGATAATTTACGATATAAAAAAATTGCTCGTTTGCTTGCTTGATCTTTAAGTTCCATTAGCAACTAATCTATCACAATATTGACAACCCGCATGTAATGGTATCTTTCTGAGTACAATAGCTTCATAAAAATTTATGACAATAATGATTTCATTTTAATTTTGTCTAAATACAAATCCGCACGTATGAGCATATCCAGCATCATCTGTACATTCTATTCTATAAAATTCTTCCCGCCATACTATAAATGTTGCATAGTACCTTAGGAAAGTATATTGCCCCGTCTTACAATACAAACATTGAATGTTTTCTGGCGAGGCTTCATAACAACTTCAGGCTTTCCTTCCAACATTCCACTGGTGGAAACTTTCTCCGGAATGCATCCAGCTCACGTGCGGTCACTGCAGCAGTGAGGTAATTTTCCACGTGCCGTGGCTCACTACAGGTTACGACGAAAGTTGCGGTGTTGGTAACCCGCTTTAGTGTGATAGGTCTTCTCGCCGTGTTGTAGGTTAATGTGCACAGTGTAACACGCTAGGGTGAGAGATTTTCTCGCTCTGTTGTTGGTGTATGAGCACAGTGTAACCCTCTAGTGTGAGAGGTTTTGTTGCCGTGCTGTTGAGTAATGAGCACAGTGTGACCCGCTAGTGTGAGAGGTTTTGTTGCCGTGCTGTTGACTAATGAGCACAGTGTAACCCGCTAGTGTGAGATATTTTCTCGCTGTGCTGCTGGTTAATGAGCACAGTGTAACCCGCTAGTGTGAGATATTTTCTCGCCGTGCTGTTGGTTAATGAGCACAGTGTAACCCGCTAGTGTGAGAGATTTTCTCGCCGTGCTGTTGGTTAATGAGCACAGTGTAACCCGCTAGTGTGAGAGATTTTCTCGCCGTGCTGTTGGTTAATGAGCACAGTGTAACCCGCTAGTGTGAGAGATTTTCTCGCCGTGCTGTTGGTTAATGAGCACAGTGTAACCCGCTAGTGTGAGAGATTTTCTCGCCGTGCTGTTGGTTAATGAGCACAGTGTAACCCGCTAGTGTGAGAGATTTTCTCGCCGTGCTGTTGGTTAATGAGCACAGTGTAACCCGCTAGTGTGAGAGATTTTCTCGCCGTGCTGTTGGTTAATGAGCACAGTGTAACCCGCTAGTGTGAGAGATTTTCTCGCCGTGCTGTTGGTTAATGAGCACAAGGTAGAAGGGAATGTCAAGCGAAACAGTTGAGGAGCAATTAAGAAGCGTTATAGAGAGTTCATGATGATTGAACTGGACAATAACGAGAACGAAATGTGTAATTGAGCATAACAAGCAATTGCACAAATCTTTCCTTCATGTTAAAGTAGTCTTCTTGTCCACTTTCAAGTGTGTAAACGTGTATACTATGTATTGTGGCTGAATGAAATAGAATTAATATTGATCGTTTAAAAAAAGTTGTGACTATGGCAGATTTTCTTCTGCTAAATATCTTCCCAATAAATAAATTAATAATTCTCGAAAGCGACAGATATTTGCGCGCTGTAATTGGTGTGGAGATTTTCATTTCATTATCGGAAACAGAAAATGGAAGAGTGCTCTAATAACATAAGAGCATCTCCCTTGGTGTAAAGGCCATAAACAGAATATGAAAGAGTGCTCTAATAACATAAGAGCATCTCCCTTGGTGTAAAGACCATAAACAGAATATGAAAGAGTGCTCTAATAACATATGAGCAAGTCCCTTGGTGTAAAGGCCATAAACAGAATATGAAAGAGTGCTCTAATAACATATGAGTATCTCCCTTGGTGTAAAGGCCATAAATCCTTCAGTATTTCTATGAACAATAGATTTTCTTGCAACTGCCATTTGAGTTATTAAAAACACGAAAGTAACAATAATAATAATAACAATAACAGTATTACCAAAAACATTAATGAACTAGAGTTAACGTTAACCGGCGCATAAATCATTTGCAACGTATCTATGTGATAATGTGGTCATAATTATCTAATATCTTTTCCTATCACGATACCAGCGGTATTGATGAACTAAAACTGACGACAATATTTTTGAAAAGTTAGACCTGAACAATTATAGACCTCACCCCTCTCCCTCGACGCTGTTTGTCTCACCATCGTTCACTTAAAGCGTATTACGATCCCCACAGAACCAAGCGTAAAGTAACAGCAGGCTGTGACACTCTGTGTCAGCTCAGAGTGTCGGAGGACACTTTCTAGACGGCATTCAGCGAAACCTATGAGAGTGGGGAGGATACTTTATACGACACTTCATGACACCTCATAGTGTCGGCGACACGTTTTATGACGTCCGCAGCTCCGGGTCACTGCAGTGGGCTGAAAAGAGAGTGGCACACCACGACCGGCCGCTGATCGAAGGTGAAATCTCAGTACAATTTATCATATTATTAAACCGGCTTTGCTCGATTACATTTTAGTAATAATGTCAGGTATTGATTTGCAGAGGTCCTCCATCGCTGCGTGAAAACTTTCTAAAACATTCTGGGGGGATGTTTTTGCACCCGATATAAAAAGTGCTCCATTTTTTGGACATTTTCGACTTTCAAATTAATTGCCCTTGGGCAGAGCATTTCCCGAGTTGATTACCAGCGTTACTCTTCATATTGACGAACACGTATGTCCTTTCGGTTACAAAGATAGGGGACCTTATTACCACCGTTACTCTACATATTGACGAACACGTATGTACTTTCGGTTACAAAGATAGGGGACCTTATTTTTATTTTCGCGTTATATTTAAACTTCATTTAACTGAAATTGTATGTAGTTAGGTAAGTTTTCATTGTTTTATGTTTACAGTCAAACGTCTGGAGGAAATGCAAATGTGTAAATCCAGCCTATAAAACATACAATCTCGGTGCAGGGTCGTCGTAAACAAATCGCGAAAATGAAAATAAGGTCTCTATCTTTGTAACCGATAGCACATAGAAGTTTTTTTACCTGAGTTTGAGTTTCATTTTTTTATCCTTCTCATAGATGCTTGGGACAATGGATCAAAGGTAGAGTGTGGTACTCAGCTGTACTCTATGTGTGGTACTTTTTGTGTATACTCTTGGTGTGGTACTCTGTTTGGTACTCTCAGTGTGGTATGATGTGTGGTACTCTCCGCGTGATTCTCTTGCTGTGGTACTCTCAGTGTGGTACGCTCTATGTGGTATTTTCTGTGGGATACTCTCTACGTGGAAGTCTTTGTGGTACTCTGTGTCGTACGCTTTTTGTGTTACTCTATGAGTGATATCCTCAGTGAGGTACTTTCTAATTAGTATCCTCTGTCGGGTATTTTCTGTGTTGTACTCTGTGTGGTACTCTCTAAGTGGTATTCTCTATGGGCAACTCCCAGTGTGGTAATCTGTAGGTAGTTGTTTTCTTGGTGGGGTACTATCGCTGTGGTATTCTCAGTGTGGTAGATATTTACAGTATGGTACTCTCTATGCATTATTCTTTGAGTGGTACTCACTGTATGATACTTTCTAAGCGGTACTCTCTGAGTGGTACTCCCTGTGTGGTACCTTCTGTGTGGAACTCTCTGTGAGGTCTCCGTGTGTATATCCTGTGTGGGGGAATTATTGTAGTAATTATTATGAGTTTGTAGTGGAAACGTTGATCGCATGCATGTGTGTGCCACCAAAAAAGTGACCTATTCACCTAACGTTTGAAAACACAGGGGTTCAAACAAAGTTCATTCGATCGCGATCCTTTTGGTTTTATGAAGTGTATTTATAAATCTCAAATTCTTCGTATAGCAAAACCACAGGACGTGCCAGTCAGTGGCTCTGTTCTTCGTAAAGCAATACCGCAGGGCGTGCCAGTCAGTGGCTCTGTTCTTCGTAAAGCAATACCGCAGGGCGTGCCAGTCAGTGGCTCTGTTCTTCGTAAAGCAATACCGCAGGGCGTGCCAGTCAGTGGCTCTGTTCTTTGTAAAGCAATACCGCAGGGCGTGTCAGTCAATGGCTCTGTTCTTCGTAAAGCAATACCGCAGGGCGTGCCAGCCAGTGGCTCTGTTAGCCACGGAACGTTTCAAATCGTGATCGCTTCTAATAGATTTCTAGTTACGTATGCTGACGTTTACGTTGAGCAGGTTGTCCTTTGAATCTATAGAAGATTCTCGTATATGTGTAAATATTTTACAAGCGAGCAATATATGCAATCAAGTTTGACAGTATGATGTAAGTTTTGAAATAACATAAAACCAATTAAAAGTCTATAAGAACAAGCTCGCTGTCGACACATGTATTTGCTCCTTTCAGTTCAGCGATTTTTGAAGCAGTCAGCAAAAAACGCCCTGAAATCTACCTTTCCAATTCCCAGCTCGTCTTTAGACGGAGTGCAGGTTATGGGATGCCAAGTTTCGCTTGATTTCTCTCGTGTTTTATTGATCCGTTAATCAGGTTTTTTATTCCCCCACAAAGTGGGTCAGAGTCAGAGTGGGTCAGAGTGGGTCAGAGCGTCTTACAATCCAAGTACTTTTGTTAGCAAAGATTTTCCAAACAAGTTGTTCGAAAAGTTTATTTTAGGATAGAACAAGTGAGACAATTTGTTAGTTTATTCGAATTCGGCTATTAAGATGTATGAAAGGAGGATATTTTTTTCGTAGACGTATTGTTGGTGAGGAGAGCTAAGAGAGATGCCGATGCCAGATGGGGCAGACGGTTGTACCAGAATTTTTAGGTGAACAAAAAGATGTTCTGCACAGAGATGAAGAGGGTGAGAAAAAAAGAGACCGGGAAGAAGGTGGTGGTTAAACTTGAAAACGGCCGGTTGTGGTTGGAAAGTGGAGATGTGCGGAAAAAGTGAACCGAGTGTTTTGATGCTTTGGTGAATGTTAAGGATGTCAGAGAGGCTGACATTGTCGCTGTGTGGTGGTAATGTACGGGCGCCGGTTTGGGGGGAGAGACTTGTTGAGGACATTACAAAGATAGAGGTGAAAGATAGACGCGATGAAAGCAGGGAAAGACCCTGGTTTGAGTAACTGATAAGGGTAAGGCTACTGAATCTATGTTCTGTGTCGGGCGTGAGGACGATGAAGTGGCGCAGTGATTGCATTGGTCCGCTTGTATAAGGACAAAGAAGGTAGAAATGATTGCTGCAACTCGAGGGGTATCGAATCAAAAGTACGTATCGTGCAATTGGCGAAGATCAGTGTGTCTTCAGGAATGGTAGAGGGTGTACCGATCAGATTTTTGTTACGAGACAAGCCTGTGAGAGGGACCTTACAAAGGGAGAGAACGTGTTCTGGGCATTCATGGATCTGCAAAAAGCCTACGACTAGGATGACGGAAGCGCTGTAGAATATGTTGCGTTTATATGGAGTGCGCGGAAATTTGTTATGTCTCCCTGGCTGTTCCATCTCTACATGAACGGAGTGGTCAGGGAGGTGAACGCGAGTGTAATGAGTCGTGGCTTAGAGGTGTTGGAAGCGAATAAGCGTGGTTTGCAGTTGAGTCAATTACTGTTAGAGGATGATACGGCACTGGTTGCGGATTCGAAGGAGAAGCTGAGTAGGTCAGAGTTTGAGTATGGTAGAGTGTGTGAGAGGAGGAAGCTTTGTGTTAACGTGAGTAAAGGTAAAGTAAGGAGATGTTCGAGGAATGTTGCTGCGAGCAGAATTAGTGTCCTTCTAAATGGAGAGTTAATGGAGGAAGTTCAGTGTTTTAAGTACCTGGGGTAATGGAGTTAATGGAGGAAGTTCAGTGTTATAAGTACCTGGGGTACCATGTGAAGAAGACTAATCTATTAGAAACTGATGTGGAGTCGCGAATGAAGAGAAGGGAGGGGTTAAGTGTTGGGTGTACTGAAGAGTGTAATAAGCTGTAGGACCTCGGGGATGGGAGCAACGGGAGGGTTGTATGAGGGGGTTATTGTCCCAACTGTGCTCGACGGACCTGAGACTTGAGTGGTGAGAGTAGATAAGAGATAAGAGAAGAAGGTTGAATGTTTTCGAGATGAACTGTTTGAGGGGTATGCCATGGGGGGATGCTGAGCAAGAGGATCAATAACGACGTTGTTCGAATTAGAACGGGGATGGGGAAAAACGTAGAGAACAGAGTAGGTTCTCGTGTTTGGAGATGGTTCGAGCACATGACGAGGATGGATGATGAGAGACTGGTAGAAAAGGTGGTAATAGGCGTAGCGGTAGACCAAAGCTTGGGTGGATGGATGGCGTGAAGCAGGTTTTAGGAAAGAGAGACATGAGCATGGAGGTAGCATGAGAGCGTGCAATGGATAGGCGTGAGTGTGATACGTGGACGCCACCCGGATTTGCTTTCCCGCCATGGCATCTCGTTGAGAAACGGGATGGTCGTGGATGGTGGGGATCCGGTCACTATGATGCAGCAGGGTAAACTACTCACACCGTCGGGCCCTGTTGCTGACATTGACCTCTAACCGCACTCATGACCCTGAGGGTGTGTTGCGGGACCTTGCGGCCAACCCTTTAGCACGAAAGGGCTGAGTTGTTTGATCGTGTGTGCATATGAGAGGAGAGTGAGGCGCGCCTTGCCGTCGGCCACATCCCTTCCTGTAGTATTCGGCCTAGTGGCTGTATTGCCACTAACTAGTGTCTGTATTGCCACTAACTAGTGTCTGTATCGCCACTAACTAGTGTCAGTATTGCCACTAATACACGCACCTGATTTAATTCGTCTCCAAAAACACCCGAGCCTCCTAAGTTCTGAACCCTGCGAGCATCAGGCGGCCCTTGAGTTTATCGTGATAAATACTATTAAAACACAACGAAACCTAACCTAACTAGAACACTGCATTATGAAACCTCTGCGTGCTTTGTTTTGACAACTAAGAAACATACGGCGGTCAGTTTACGAAGAGCCAACGCAGGCCGTTCGGCGACTTGGTACACACACGGACAGTAAAAGACACTTCATAGCAACAAACTCCGCACAGGCATTGAGATTTTTTTCACAATTTTCAGTAAAAGCCTTTGAAACACGTAGAACTTTCAACTCAAGTGGAACAGCTTCCATAGAGTCAGATTTCTCAGCATTCTTTGAATTGAAGGGGCAAGCTGCACGTATATCTGGCAAGCTCACGCTTTTCGAGGGGTGCGTTTTATCAATTGGAGAAGCAGGCTGCAAGCACATCTTGACAGCTCACTCTGTCTGACGGGCACATTCTTTCAATTGAAGAGGCTCACTGCAATTCTGCCTGCTTTGTGGATATTTTTCGTTGTGACAGCTGATAGATGCCGTGAAACGGCACACAGCCCTGAGACGCAAAGAGGAAGGTTCAATGATGTATAGGGTTCTCTTTCGAAGCCTCTTATGTTTAGTGAGGGTCCAGTGGACTTTCGCTAAAACGTGTTCATCCTCCTTACAGAAGAGTGGATTTTTTTCCTCAAAGACGACTTATTGTTGTAATTTATACCGTCAGCTGGTAGATTGTTGAGGAGTATTGAACTTGAGACTGGAAATGCCTTTACATCAGTCTGTGCTCTTCTGAACTCTTTGTCTATCGACGGATGATCGCCGGTTAAACATCGCCCGACGATACGCCACCTTTAAGCACTGTCTTTGAAACAGTTTTGCGTGGCGGTATGCTAGTTAACAAGAGGGTTGGGAAGGGTTGGGAGGTGGGAAGGGTTGAGACGCTCTGCTTGAGTCTGCTCTAGGCTGATTCAGTTTGCCAAGAGCAAACAAGTGTACCGAGAACAATGCCTCGACGTGAGCCTGGACAGCGTGTTGAGCGAGAGTACACAAACAGCATGTTTGGCTGGCCACGGACCACGCACCACGGTACTGTGGCCGCTTTATACGCACGACGGTAGATTTGGACCCCACTAACGCACGACGGTGTAGGGGCTGTTGTCCACGTGCGACGGTACAGTTGGACCCCATTAACGCACGACGGTACAGTGGCCGCTGTCTACGCACGACGGTACAGTTGGACCCCATTAACGCACGACGGTGTAGGGGCTGTCGTCCACGTGCGACGGTACAGTTGGACCCCATTACGCACAACGGTGTAGGGGCTAAAGTCCACGTGCGACGGTACAGTTGAACCCCATTATCGCACGACAGTATAGGGGCTGTCGTCCACGTGAGACGGTACAGTTGGACCCCATTAACGCACGACGGTATAGGGGCTGTCGTCCACGTGCGACGGTACAGTTGGACTTTATCAACGCACGACGGTGTAACGGCTGTCGTTGGTAATTTGCCCACGTTGGACAGATTACCAACTGCCCACGGATAACACCTGGCTGCCTGTACGAACAAAGGTTCAGTTGGCCACGGATCACGCACAACAGTACAGACGACCGACGTCCATAGAAATTAAGGGTGAATGACGGGACAGCTACTGCAAAGAGGCAGTTACGATAATCCTAAAGGCAAGGATTAGAGTAATCCAAGGCAACAGAAGGGCATAGAGGAAGGCATCTCTCAGACTAGAATATGCGTATACGGGTCTAATACTCGACCACCAAGGACCTGATGAAATGATTTTGGCAATACAAATGTATTTATGAAAGAGTAAGAAGAAAAGATATGTTCTATCTATTGGATATGAATCAGTGTTTAAATAAATACGAGTAATGGAAATAATAAATATATGAATATATTTTGACCTTGAAGACACGAAAGACGCGTATTGTGAAGCATAACACATCAGTGTCGATATCAAAATCAACGACGACATCAACATCAATCACGACATCATTAACATCAATGTCAACGACGGCAAAAAATATTAAATACACCATTGATGTAATTTCCACCGCAGTCAATACAAGGTTTATTATCTAATTCATCCCGCATCATTAATGTCGTGTCGCCGTCCCCGCCCCAGGGAGGGAGACAGCAGGGCCCCGCTTCTGCGTGCAGGTATAAGGCGAGGATGGGAGTGGAGTTTTTTGATCAGGTCGTTGTATGTTTTTGTCCTACCTCCTTTTGAAATAATTTATGTGTACAGCAACGAAATAAGAATTGTTAGTAGGTTATATTTTTACCGCAGAAACATATCAGATCATGTAAACAATTATATCTCCTTGATAGTGATTTCAATTTTCGTGTTCGTGCTTCAGCCGATTTAGAAGCTGAATTCTGGAAATGCCGTGTCCAATAAGTTAAATGGAGAACAGAAATCGTAACGTTCGTATTTCTACTTTGCATTCAAGATGTATTGAATTTTCTTGTGTTATGGAGCATTTTGGAGAGCTTCAGAGTTTACGATATAATATTTTCGAATCATTTTTCCACAGGGAGTAATCGAGCCGACAGAGGGTGAACGGATCGCGCTGGGTAGTAAGCATCAGAATGACAGAGTGATGCGGAATGAATGTTTATAGGTGATGAAAGGAATATATTGTAGTGTTGATACGAAGATATTATAGTGTTGATACGAAGATATTATAGTGTTGATACGAAGATATTATAGTGTTGATATGGAGATATTATAGTGTTGGTATGGAGATATTATAGTGTTGATACGATGATATTATAGTGTTGATACGGAGATATTATAGTGTTGATACGAAGATATTATAGTGTTGATATGGAGATATTATAGTGTCGATACGAAGATATTACAGTGTTGGTACAAAGATAATGTAGTGTTGATACGAAGATATTATAGTGTTGATATGGAGATATTATAGTGCTGATACGAAGATATTATAGTGTTGATACGAAGATATTGTAGTGTTGATACGAAGATATTATAGTGTTGATATGGAGATATTATAGTGTTGATATGGAGACATTATAGTGTTGATATGGAGATATTATAGTGTTGGTACGAAGATATTGTAGTGATGATACGAAGATATTGTAGTGTTGATATGAACATATTATAGTGTTGATACGAAGATATTATAGTGTTGATACGAAAATATTGAAAATATTAAATCATCATCAGTGCCAACCACTAGTTACGTTCTAATCAATGCCAATCGATGTTGTGCCACCATAAGTGGCATCAACAGTTGTGCCACCATCAGTGCCAGCAACAGTTGTGCTACCATCAGTGCCATCAACAGCTGTGTCACCATCAGTGTCAGCAATAGGTGTGCTACCATCAGTGCCAGCGACAGTTGTGCTACCATCAGTGCCAATCGACAGTTGTGCCACCATCAGTGCCAGCAACAGCTGTGCTATCATCAGTGCCAGCAACAGTGTTGTGCTGCCATCTGTGTCAATTGACAGTTGTGCCACCATTAGTGCCAGTGATAGTTTAGCTACTATCAGTGCCATGCCATAGTAGTCACCATCAGTACCAGTAATCTTTGTGCTATCATCGGTGTCAATCGATAGTGTCATGCAATAATTGTGCCGCTATCAGTGCCACACAACAGTTGTGTCACCATCAATGCCAGCAATAGCTGTGCCACCATCAGTGCAGATGGTCACCGGGTTCTACAATCAATGCCGGGAACAGTTGTGTCATCATCAGTGTCACACAGCAGAAGTGTCTCCAATGGGTCAAACCATAGTTGTCACTGTCAATGCCAAGCCATAATTGTGTCGTCATCAGTGCCACACAATAATTGTGCTACCATCAGTGCCAGGCAATAGGTTTGTTACTATCAGTGACTATAGTAGTGGCGTCATTTTCGCCACCTTCTAGCTGTAAACTTCTGCTGCTGTCAGTGTCACCCGACAGTTGTGGCCTTATTCGTGCCACGCAATAATTGCGTCGCCATAAAAGTCCTCAACTGTCCCACCATCATAGCAAACAACGATCATCACCGTCACCATGAGTCACCCTCTGGGCCTCGCCGCGATCATTGCAAGCCACATTAACAATCAGTACCTTCCTTTGACGCCATCTTATCAGTCGTCGCGCCCCCAGCGAGGGACTTATCTTTCATCGTGCCCCCAGCAAGGGAAGATGCTGCAAGGGACGTACGACATGGAAGCGTACGACATGCAAGCGTACGAAATGCAAGCTTCCACAGGCAATGGAGGTAACGGGCACTTTTTTTCGTCGCTGGCTGTTTTTGTTGTGGAGCTTTCACGCGACTACCGTGGCGACTAATCCTTAAGCGTTCTGTGTTCCAGGGGCTCCTGTCTTGTTGTTCGTCGACGGGGGATTGTTTCTGATGCTGATTATCAGGTCGTCTACACCCCTCTAAGAACTTCTGCCCTCAGAGGAATGGTGCTTTGGATTTGCATCTGCAGAAGATTTGCTATTATTTGTACGCGGAGGCATTTCAACTATGCGGCATTAGGTTACTAATCGCTAATGCGTTCCCTCTTTACAGTAACGAAAGCACTTTACCCTGTGAATAGTTCATGATAACGCCAACTGCTGATCATGACCTGACGCACTCAGAAAGTAAAGTTAGTTACAATAAATAGGAGAAGTATTATTGCCTTGTAACAAAACGGATAGATAACAGTCGAGAAGGAATAGATGGTTTAAATAGTACCGACCATTGAATGTAGTACAGGTTGTGTTGAGTGAATTCAATGCGACAAATGTGAACTATTTAAATATGTGCATATAAATTAATATATGTGTATACATATACA
>SDVV010023343.1:0-12776 GCA_016164225.1 Gammarus roeselii | reverse complement strand
GAGAGACTGCGGGAAGCTGGTTCAGAGGATGTGGGGTGTTGATTGAGTGGCGACCAGACTTTGGTTGAGAGACTGCGGGGAGCTGGTTCAGAGGATGTGGGGTGCTTATTGAGTGGCGACGGGAATTTGGTTGAGAGACTGCGGGGAGCTGGTTCAGAGGATGTGGGGTGTTGATTGAGTGGCGACGGGACTTTGGTTGAGAGACTGCGGGAAGCTGGTTCAGAGGATGTGGGGTGTTGATTGAGTGGCGACCAGACTTTGGTTGAGACTGCGGGGAGCTGGTTCAGAGGATGCGGGATGTTGATTGAGTGGCGACCAAACTTTGGTTGAGAGACTGCGGGGAGCTGGTTCAGAGGATGTGGGGTGTTGATTGAGTGGCGACCAGACTTTGGTTGAGAGCTGTTTCAGAGGATGTGGGGTTTTGATTGAGTGGCGATTAGACTTTGGTGGTGAGACTGTAGGGAGTTGGTTGGGGGGTTGCGGGGTGTTGGTGAGGTGTCTGCTAGAAAGGTATGGAGAGCTGATTGTTGGACTGTGGGGAGTTTACAAGTGGTTGCAAGTGTAAAAAGACAACAACAGGGTTTTAGGTCCAAACTAGGTTGCCTTTTGATAGTAAGAAGATTAGATCTGAAGTAGGACGTTTAAGACAGTATCATATGTATGTGTATTTTTTGTATTAAAAGATCATGAACGGGAAAGGTGGTCAGTGACTAAAACTGAGTCTTTTACAAACCATAGTGTCACTTTTCCAATGTCGGGTACTTTGATGATAATATTGTACCAAAAATATCATAAAATTTGTGATTCTAAGAGGCCTTGAAGAATGGCCTCTTGTCCATCGCGGCCTTTAATGTGGTGACCAAACAATAGGTCTCAAAAACCGCCAACGTGGTCTAGATCGACCGATGCCAACATTTGCATAGGGGTATAAATTGCCCACGGTTCAACTATATCGACGACTCTTCTTTGCAGATGTATTTTTTTCATTATTATTAGGATCATATAATCATGGATTATCACTGTTAGTCATCGTTCTTTCCTAGGTACTGATCTATAGTATAAACAATCATTGATCAAGGTTGTTTCTGAACTTCATATATCCTCAATCTGAGTGAAGTTCATTCACTAAAGGATATTTATCTCTCATCGTAGGCGATATTTAATCGTTGGTCTTCTTTTCTGAACACAGTAAGCAATAATACAAGTTATAGCATATAACTGGGCTACAATATTGAAAGATTTTGTCATCGCAACAATTCTGTATAATTTAATTGGTAAAATATTAATGTCGTGTCGCCCGTTTTGAGATCAAAACAGGAATGTTCTCAATATCCCCTGGCTTCGTCGAACTGACTCTTATGTGATGTCTACACACAGTAACTTTCAGAGGCCTAATATCGAAAAACCTTTTTCCTAACGTTCAGATATTAGTACCGTATCCATCAAGCTGCATATATTCACATTGGAGGCTAAATTTCTTGCCAATCGCACGCGCCCTTTCTTTTAATCCTGAGGTATTAACACACGGCCGTGCATGGCATTATTTCACTGTGTTCTAACACATGCGGTTTGTTAGCCTCGCTTGTGCTCACGATGATATTGTTTGCCAGGTAGAGATGTATCAATGCCATAAATGACACTGACCAGGCAGTGAAGTTAATGATGTTATAATTAATACGTCAGTAACGATGAATATCTGCCAGGGTAACAGTCCTGCTATTAGGAGCAACATATGCCCTGTTATCGACTGACTTACTTCAACAACAAAACGTAAGGACCAACTCGCGATGTAGTGAATTGGGAAGAGCAATCAAGAGTACATGGATTTTGTAGCAAGTGGGAAGGAACGAGCATTGCAGACAGTGAGTGTTGGAGTGACCGGGGAGTCATTGGGAGGGAGAGTGAGTGGTGAAGAGCGAGTCATAGGGAGTGTGAACGAGTGTGTGGAAAGGAACAGTTTGTACTGAATTGCCAGGCGTGCTGCGCCTTTATGAACTCTTCATGTTTCATTCTTCAGCGAGGAACAGATTCTGCCACGATATTAAAATCAACCAGTTTCCATCTTATTTTGACACAGTAGCTATTTTTTGTTACCATTATAAGAAACATACAGATCGTTATGTCCTCTTATGATACGTTTTTTTTCCCACTAAATAAAAATTACAATGTGATCTTGTTTGATGTTGAATTTTGTTGCTGGATTCGGTATGTCGTGTGGCTGCAGGCCATGTAACAGTTACCACACGGACTTCCCCAAGAGGGCTTCTCTCAAGGTCTCAGTGTAATGGAATGATGGTCTCTAGGTATCAGGGTAATGGAATGATGGTCTCTAGGTATCAGGGTAATGGAATGATGGTCCCTAGGTATCAGGGTAATGGAATGATGGTCTCTAGGTATCAGGGTAATGTAATGATGGTCTCTAGGTTTCAGGGTAATGGAATGATGGTCCCTAGGTATCAGGGTAATGGAATGATGGTCTCTAGGTATCAGGGTAATGGAATGATGGTCTCTAGGTATCAGGGTAATGGAATGATGGTCCCTAGGTATCAGGGTAATGGAATGATGGTCTCTAGGTATCAGGGTAATGGAACGCTGGTATCTAGGTATCAGGGTAATGGAATGATGGTCTCTAGATTTCAGGGTAATGAAATGATAACCTCTAGGTATCAGGGTAATGGAACGCTGGTATCTAGGTATCAGGGTAATGGAATGATAGTCTCTAGGTATCAAGGTAATGAAATGATGGTCTCTAGGTATCAGGGTAATGGAATGATGGTCTCTAGGCATCAGGGTAATGAAATGCTGGTCTCTAGGTATAGGGTAATGGAATGATAGTCTCTAGGTATCAGGGTAATAGAACGCTGGTCCCTAGGTATCAGGTTGATGGAATGATGGTCCCTAGGTATCAGGGTAATGGAATGATGGTCTCTAGGTATCAGGGTAATGGAATGATGGTCTCTAGGTATCAGGGTAATGGAATGATGGTCTCTAGGTATCAGGGTAATGGAATGCTGGTCTCTAGGTATCAGAGTAATGGAACGATAGTATCTAGGTATCAGGGTACTGGAATGATGGTCTCTAGGTATCAGGGTTAAGGAATGATGGTCTCTAGGTATCAGGGTAATGGAATGATGGTCTCTAGGTATCAGGGTAATGGAATGATGGTCTCTAGGTATCAGTGTAATGGAGCGCTGGTCTCTAGGTATCAGGGTAATGGAATGAAGGTCTCTAGGTATCAGGGTAATGGAATGATGGTCTCTTGATATCAGCGTAATGGAATGATGGTCTTTAGGTATCAGGGTAATGGAATGATGGTCTCTAGGTATCAGGGTAATGGAATGATGGTGTCTAGGTATCAGTGTAATGGAGTGCAGGTCTCTAGGTATCAGGGTAATGGAATAATGGTCTGTAGGTACCAGGGTAATGGAATGATGGTCTCTAGTTACCAGGATAATGGAATGATGGTCTCTAGGTATAAGGATAATGGAACATTTTTCCTGGTGGCAGAGGTAAGAATACCTGCCACTGTACCCCTTGCGTGGCTGTATGAGGTGACAAATAGGGACGGACCGAGGGCTGGTGGTCTTCTCCTCTCTACACTAGTTTCATCCCTGCAATACGGCAAGACGAGAGACCCGATCACTACGAACCTTATTGTTGGGGTCACTGAATGTGCGTGGTTGCAATTTGGCTGAAGCAAAGAGCAAAGAGATTGTTGAGATGTTTGTTTGAAGGAAGTTGGATGTGTCGGCGTGTGGAGAAGGGTAAAGCATAAGGAGGTGGGTGTATAGTGGTGTGGTTGAGTGATCGGTTGATACAGAGCGTTACGGAGTGAAGAAGATTGCTGCATTTCTCAATCTAGTGGATACTTTCTTCCACTCCGTAACGGTCTCAACCAACCTTTCGCTGAGGAAAACACAGCACCTTCTGATGTCCAGCCTGGTTAAGGTCAAATTAGGTAGAGTTGTGACGATTGAGGGGGATCATTTTTGGATTAGCCTGCGTGAGGATAGAGAGTTTTCGATGACCTTGATGCGAAAGTTGGACTCTAAGTGGTTGAGAGTTGGACTAGAAGTAACCGAGAGTTGGACTCAGAATAGTGGAGAGTTAGATCTTGATGCGAGAGTTGGACTCGAAGTGGTGGAGAGTTGGACCTTGATGCGAGAGTTGGACTCGAAGTGGTGGAGAGTTGGACCTCGATGCAAGAGTTGGACTCGAAGGAGTTGAGAGTTGGACCTTGATGCAAGAGTTGGACTTGAAGTGGTTGAGAGTTGAACCTTGATGCGTGAGTTGTACTCAAAGTGGTTGAGAGTTGGACCATGATGCAAGAGTTGGACTTGAAGTGGTTGAGATTTGGATCTTGATGCGAGAGTTAGACTCGAAGTGGTGGAGAGTTGGACCTTGATGTCAGAGTTGGACTCAAAGTGGTGGAGAGTTGGACCTTGATGCGAGAGTTGGACTCGCAGTGGTTCAGAGTTGGACCTTGATGCGAGAGCTGGACTCGAAGTGGTGGAGAGTTGGACCTTAATGCGAGAGTTGGACTCGAAGTGGTGGAGAGTTGGACCTTGATGCGAGAGTTGGACTCGAAGTGGTGGAGAGTTGGACCTTGATGCGAGAGTTGGACTCGAAGTGGTTCAGAGTTGGACCTTGATGCGAGAGCTGGACTCGAAGTGGTGGAGAGTTGGACCTTAATGCGAGAGTTGGACTCAAAGTGCTGGAGAGTTGGACCTTGATACAAGTGTTGGAGTGGAAGTAGTGGAGAGTTGGACCTTGATGCAAGAGTTGTAGTCGAAGTGGTGGAGAGTATGACCTTGATACGAAAGTTGGACTCGAAGTGGAGAAAAGTTGAACCCTGATGCGAGAGTTGGACTCGAAGTGGTGAAGAGTTGGACTTTGATGCGAGAGTTGGACTCGAAGTGGTGGAGAGTTGGACCTTGATGCGAGAGTTGGACTCGAAGGGGTTCAGAGTTGGACCTTGATGCGAGAACTGGACTCGAAGTGGTGGAGAGTTGGACCTTAATGCGAGAGTTGGACTCAAAGTGGTGGAGAATGTGGTAAGAAGGTATTGCGTTCAAGGTGGAAATTATAGTGGAGAGATCCTGATAGGGTTTTGCTAATGAATTTAGCTTGTTGTGGGACGCAGGCTGCTCATAAATAGAAATGTTGCCAATTAGGAAAACGTTAAAGATCGCTGATGGTGCTGGGGGAGGAGGGAGGGGGCTGTTGAATATCGTCGATCTCGAGGAGAGTAGAGTTGCTGATGTTGAGAAGGGTGGGTGGAGGAATGTATGATATCTACTGGTCGATTGAAGAATATGAGTGGAGCAGGGGTGGAAGAGGAACAGTTGAGTAGGAGAAAGAAGAGATGTTGTGATGAGTGAATTGAAAGAGGCAAGCAGAGTTCAGAGTTCCAGCCGACGTTGAAGGAGGAATGTGACAACGTGAGAAGGCAAGGCTTGCTTAATACTGACTGGGAACTGGGAAATACGAGGTGGTTGAAGATGTAAGTCCCCAGTTGTTGATGGAGTGTAGAGGGATACGAAAGAGGTCGATCGAAAATTTCAGGTTGTTGAATGTTGATGATGTCTGAGAGGTTGCCATTGATGCTTTGTGGGGTGGCTTATACGTGTTCCGGTTTATGAGCAAAAGTTGTTCGGGCAGTACTAGGGAAGACGAACAGGAGACGGTGGAGTTGATGAAAGCAAAGAAAGACCCTGAGTGGAGTGAGACCACTAAATCTATGTTTTGTGTCAGACGTGTTGCCGATGAAGCGGTGCAGTGCTTAAATGGTCCTGAAGTAGAAATGAAAATTATATAATAAAAAAATGAACTTAAGGCGGGAGACTTATACATGGAAACACTTACAACATATCCGAATTTACAGCAAATGCCTGGATAGGTTAAAACTGGAGTGTAAATCCAAGCCAGCCTCGAACGCTGTAATCACTGCACTGTACAACGCCTCATTGTGCGCAGTCGCATACACATTGTGAATCAAACATGTGTGCAGGAAGGTCTGCCACGCTCTCAACGTTATTGCTGAACACTATTCGACGGGACCCGTCGACTTCGTGGCCTAACCTAAATAACCTCCACATTAGCCGTGACAACGTGTTCGAGCCGATGGTCCCATCGGCGGCTTTCTTGTTATCATAAGGAGCTAATTCACGTGGTATTTTATTGCTTCTTCAAATTGATCTGACAATTGAGCATACAGGAATACCCACCGCACACTGTGTTTGAAGTCCCGTAAGCCTTGAGCCTTTTGAACGATGAGTCACGCCTCCTCGGGATTTCAGCCGATGAACACGCAGGAAAGTGCTTGTTCATTGGTTGAAACCCGACGAGACGTGACTCATCGTTCAAAAGGCGCAAGGCTTTTGGGACTTGAAACATTGTGTGCGGTGGATATAACAGTGCCTCATACATACATGAATGCCTATTTTTTCAAAGACAGTAGCCTCAAACCATTTTAGACCTTCTCGTAAATGCAATGCAAACACCTTGTCTGCTACCTGGTAATTGGTTACGCAACTGCCAGACGTGGGAAGTCTGGCAGTTGCTGCGCACATTCTGCAAGATTATTCGATGTTATTTATTTATTCAGCTTGTTTTGGTTGCCACACTCCTGAGAGGCAATGCCCTTCATGGTCGATATAGCGTAATAATTGCAGTACAATATTCTTCCTATACGCTGAGACACTGACGCTTTGGGATTACTAATTGGTTCCCATACATAATGCAGTTAGTGCACAATAATAGTTGTTCTTTCGCCCATTGCAAGGGTGTTATGGTCTCATTTACAGTGCGGGGAAGCCCAGGCATGTTGTAGAGACTGATTTAGGATAGTTATGGATCTCTCTATGTCCTTTAACATATTTCATTTCTCAAAACTTCATTACATTTTACTTGCTTCGATTGGCTCTACATCAGCTTGTATCAGCTAGAGGTGATCGTGAGAGAAGTCACTTATGTAGTTGGATTTGTCAGGTATGAAAGTAACAAGAAGCCTCTAAGATGACCTGGACTTTCGCGGGCTTTGTTACATGCTGTTACACACCCAAATAACAGCACCTGCGCCAGCCAGGGACTTGAGAACATTTTCCAACACGTCTAAATATTTGTCACGTGTCTTTGTGAGCACTTATACATCATTCATGTGATGTATCGTTTAGAGCCAGCCAGAAAGCCTTCTCGAAACGAAACAGTGAAAAATTGCACTGGCTGTCGCAAGTGAAAAGATAAGTACTTATAATGGAAAAGTACCTCTCAAGTATTTATGATATTTGTTCCTAATCTTACGGAAGTTGCAGACATGCGTTCCGCTAATCAGTACAATTAAAACACCTTTAACCTGTCAAATGTTCACTAGAATGTATCCTAGAATTGTCAGCGGATACGTTATTGCTCTTGGAAATTTGTTTATCGTTAAAGCTTTACTACCGCTTAGTTCATTTTTACTGATGGATTTAAAACTGTCACGACGGAACAATCCATTCAAAGCACTTCACGTCTCAATATTTTGAGTGCTTTCCAATTTTGTAAGCTCTTCCTACACAATGCATCTGAATCAGAACGGATCACTTCTTGATTGGCAAAACAATGCATCTGAATCAGAACGGATCACTTCTTGATTGGCAAAACATGGCATTTGAATCAGAACGGTACACTTCTTGATTGGCAAAACGAAGCATCTGAATCAGAACGGTACACTTCTTGGTTTGCAGAACAATGCATCTGAATCAGAACGGTATACTTCTTGATTGGCAGAACAAAGCCTCTGAATCAGAACGGTACACTTCTTGGTTTGCAGAACAAGGGTAGCTATTCAGTCATTGTCAACCTTAACTATAATCTTCAGTATTATAACACTTATCTAACAAAGAGACAACAATTCCCTGTATTTAGGGAAATGTTCGTCCCTTGTAACCTGATCAATTGAGGTGGATTGATAGGGCATATTTACAGTGCAAAGAAACTTTTTGAACAGACGACAAAACAGTGATGACAGGGTGTCACTTAGGACAACAAAAAGTAAAAGGTTTGTTGTGTTTTAATCTTCATGTTAGCATTATTTCACAAATGAGTTCACTGGCAGTATCACCTTGACTTCCAGCTTCATATACATCCTACACACTTTGGCAGCTTGAATACTCCGCACCATAAGTTTGGTCAAAAGCTGAGCGAATGACCCAGTCCAATCAAAGCCCATGTGCACATGCATTTCATTGACACCGTGTCATTATTTATGCACGACTTATTTCAACACTATTCCCATTGCTAGATATTTATACAAATGACTTGCTAAAATTACTCCTGGATCTTTGATAGCCGCTCTCTCGAGGAGTTAGCACCCTCGCCGCTGCTTTGCCTGGTGGCCTTTCCATCGTCATGCCCTTCCACTCTCTACAAAATGCCGTTATTCCACGTGTTTCTTGCCCCTGAATGGGTTGTTCCTCTTGTCATCACGGCATACTGGACGTGTTATAATCCTCTGAAGGTGCGGTTGAAAGCCGTATCTCTTTCCTGTGATGTAATCCTGCTAAATGCAATCCCCCGGCGGCGTGGGATGATCGTGTTGTCAACATGATTTGTCCTGTTGCGCTCGTTCGTGTAGGCTTTTGATTTGCATGCCATAACAAAGTGTTCCATTTTCCTGCATTTCTAACTCTTCATCCATCACAGGGTATGCACCTGATGCAGACGTATTTCCGTGTACATACGGAGCCGTGTCGCCTTTCATGTATAGCCTTCTACAGCCTCTTTTATTAAGATTTGGCTCTGCTGACTGCTGATATTTGATAAAGGATACCCTTCCTCGAAATGTTCTGGGATGATGTCTCCTACGTCTGTCGATATTTGTTCAAGTTTATTTACTCGAGTATAGTATCATGTATGGTACCGTGGATAGTACCGAGTATAGTACCGTGCATAGTACCATGTATAGTACCGTGTATAGTACCGTGTATAGTACCGTGTATAGTACCGTGCATAGTAGCGTGTATAGTACCGTGTATAGTACCGTGTATAGTATCGAGTATAGTATTCGGGGATTAACGCCGCTTATAGCTTAGTGGGCTGGAGCCCTGTGATGAGCTGGTCCCGAAGTAGCCTACTACTATCACAATCTTAGTACTCGCATTGACATCTCCGATCGTTGAGTGACCGTGAATAACTTTCGATCAACCTACGATCCCTCTGTTGCCTATTTATGAAAGATTCTGACATCTACGATGACTGAATTATGCGTTGTACATATTGTCCTTAACTCGTGACCTGCTAAGTGAAGTTGACATTCTGATGTTCTTAGTCTCTACCTTCTGTTGAATGTGCATTGTTACATAACGAGGTAAGCATGACCCCAACAAGGGCACCACGCATTGAGCGTCTCCTATAGCTGCTTTAACTGCTCTGTAGCTTTGAAACGCGCATCGTTTCATTGATTGGATGTAGAAGAAGGGGGTGTTGCAGCTACGGCGCTTACGGAGTAAGCCACGAAAAATATGTTGGGTCCTGTTGCTGACACTTATCTTTGATCTCACTCCTGACCCGGAGTGTGATGTGGGCTTCTGTTTACTGGTCGGACCCTTAAGCGCTCATATCTCATAGTGATATCATTTTGATGAGGGTGTGAGTGCGTGAGATGAGTGTGAGGTGCGACTTGTCGTCTGACACTCACCTTATTGGGGATTCGGCATGGCATCTATATCTGTGTAATTTAGCAATACATTTGTTGGAATATTACGTCCTGCCACCATTCGACGTTGTTGACGGCAGAGCTTACAGAGATTAAACAAATCTTCATAAACCATTGCCTAGTCTAAACATTTTGGTTCGGAGAGCGATTGCATACGCCAAAGTAGCTCCATATACCCTCTGGTGGAAGAGTGTGTGTATGTGTGTGAGAGTGAGAGAGTTAGTGCATGAGATCAATGGCATGGGGGATAGAGGACACTCCCTAGGGACGGGCACACGGATAGACGGACAGAAACCCTCCCCGCCGCTTTTATAGTAATGAAGTCCGACTAAATTAATTAGAGGTAATCCGATTGAATATGAGTTGAAAAGGGACAGCAAAGGAAGAGGGACGTAGCAGTAGCTGAAGTCGAAGGACGGGAGGGAGGGTTGGAACAAAAATCCATAGCTTCACTGGAAGCAAAGAGGTGATGGGGAGGCGAGTATTGTTTATGCTATCCTGACGACACTAATTCGACGTGCTGCTCGTGTTTGCGCTGAAGCACGATAAAAGACCAGAGTGTTGCTGCTGAGCAAGACGCGAGGAGGATCGTTATCACATCTGCCGCTGTTTTGCTGTTTTTTGTTTTTGCAAGTGGTGTTTACGTTGATGGGACGGACAGAGCGGTGGCCTTTTTGTATGCATGGACAACTGATGACTTTGAATACATGGAGCAGCGCTTCCATTGTCGATGTTATATCGGAAAATGAACGGAAACAATTACTATCAATCTATGAGGTAATTTAACTACCTCCTTTTATATGTTTTTATCTGAAAATAAAGCGGAAACTATCGTATATTTGTTTCTACATTTTATATGTGACCTGATTGCTCATCGGTTATCTGCCTAGTTGGATGCGAAGACGCATCATCTTTGCTCTAAACAGAGCAAATAATCCTCACAAACAGCGCGAAATGAACTGCATTGAAGTGAAAACTTAGCGCCCGCATGCAGGTCCACTACAATCAGGTCGCCACTCACATCCACAACATTCCAGCCACCACCACTGCTCTCCTTTATTCTACCTTGATAGTCGATCCATTATTTCTATTCCGTGTCGTCTCCCTCCTCCCAAACAATAAGCTGCAAGAGAACATGTGTCCAATTATGCAAGTTTTCTGTTCAGCATTCTTTTTCCAGTACTTCAGTCCTCGTTGCATGCGCTCACGTCGCCCCACGTCGCCCCATGTTGCCCACGTCTCTGCATGCACGTTGTCATGTCACCCATTACACGTTGTAGAATGCCGCTCCTCGTCGCCGCGCGTTCCAGCATGTCACCACACTCAGCACCACGTTGCTGCTTTCCCCCGTCACTTCATGTCAACCCACGTCTCCCCACGCTGCCGCCATCGCTTAACGCAGCTCATTCACTCAATGTCGCCTCATGTCGACTCGCGGCCCCCCACGTCACCCCACGTCACCTCACGTCGCTTCACACCACCCCACGTCATGCCCCCTACGTCACAGCATTTTGACCCACATCGCCGCTGTGTAAACTAGCATCACTTAGAGCATCGCACTCGTCTCTTCCCGTCTGTTTGGCTTCTTTTTTTCTTCACAATTATCCACTGCTTTTAATTGCATTTAAATTGGATAATGTCATTGCCTTTTCCCCTTTCCGGCTAGAAGTATTCCGATTTTTCAGAATCTCTTGCTCCTGTTGGTATTCATTCATTCGCTCCTATTTTTTACGCCACGGTATCACCGGGTCACATGTAACGCCAGAGATTTTCTCGGTTCTATTGTTGCCAAGTAGGTTTTCTCCTGATGGAGAAAAGAACGCGTCACTGATTGGCATCAACAGATGTTCCAGACCATTACAGTGATGCTCACTTAGTCTAAGGTACGGTATTTGTGATCTCATAACATTACCTCGTTTACAGCAACATTATTTACGGGAGTAAAATTCCCGCTAGCGGCATTTACTGTAGCAGCTTTTATGACGTAGTCATATACGGCAACACCATTAACCGTTGCAGCAGTTATGGAATACAATTTACGGTAACAGCATTTCCAGCAGGTGCACTTATGGTAGCAGCATATACGATGACATCATTTTACGGTTGCATCATTAACGGCATCAGAACTCACGCTAGCGGGAGAATTCACGCAAGCGATGTAGTCATATACGGAAACATCATTTACCGTTGCAGCAGTTATGGCAGTACCATTTACGTTAACGACATTTCCAGTAGTTGCATTTATGGTACCAGCATTTACACTGACAACATTACTGCAACGAAATTTACTATAATGGCCCTCCTAATGCCCGTATTTCCTCACTCTGATGCCCCTCCTAATGCCCGTTCTTCCTCTTTCTAATGACCCTCCTAATGCCCGTACTTCCTCACTTTAATGCGTCACCTAATGCCCGTACTTCCTCACTCTAATGCCCCACCTAATGCCCGTATTTCCTCACTCTAATGCCCCTCCTAATGCCCATTCTTCCTCACTCTAATGCCCCTCCTAATGCCCGTACTTCCTCATTCTAATGCCCCTCCTAATGCCCGTACTTCCTCATTTTAATACGTCACCTAATGCCCGTACTTCCTTACTCTAATGCCCCTCCTAATGCCCGTACTTCCTCACTCTAATGCCCCTCCTAATGCCTGTACTTCCTCACTCTAATGCCCCTCCTAATGCTCGTATTTCCTCAAGTGACGCACTCAGCAGCACTCTAAGTCACGTCATAAGTCGCTGCTGCATCTAATCTTTGTTCTCACCTCCTCGTGATGTATACAGTTCCCCTTCGTAATGTCCACAGCTCCCCCTCGTGATGTTTACAGCTCCCCTTCGTGTTGTCCACAGCTCTCCCTCGTAATGTCCACAGCTCCCCCTCGTGATTTCCACAGCTCCCCCTCGTGATGTCCACAGCTCCTTTCGTGATGTCCACAGCTCTCCCTCGTGATGTCACAGCTGCCCCTCATGATGTCCACAGCTACCCCTCGTGATGTCCACAGCTGTCCCTCGTGATGTTCACAGCTCCCCCTCGTGATGTCCACAGCTCCCCCTCGTGATGCCCACAGCTCCCCCTCGTGA
>SDVV010023342.1:0-12776 GCA_016164225.1 Gammarus roeselii | reverse complement strand
AGGAGGGAGGAGGGAGGAGGGAGGAGGGAGTTGTAAGTGATGTTTACAGATAATCCCTCCCTAAGAACAGCGGCCTAACCCTTCCCTCTCCCCCACGTCAAAGGCCTGCCTAATGGGGCCATAACTCTACCCCACGCGGAGAGTCAGAGTTATGGCCAGGTATGGGGGCTTACAGCCATCATCAGCATACAGCATCCCGGCTGCGATGGTTACTCATGTTCAGTTTGGATGCTTGTCAACAGACAGCACTTGGTTGTTGCTTCATCTTACTGCCGCGGTCAAGGCTGCTTCGCATACTTACCGTCGTGAAACAGCTTCCCCAAACAGCCTGCCCAAGCTTTATTTACATCACAAAGCTCCCTGCAACAGATTTTAGCCTGAAGCGCAACATCCATCGAAGAGCTTGAGAGGACAATGACGATGGTAAATCGGGTAATCTCATTAGACTATCTGGACCACTGTCGATAACTACGAATACCAGAATATTCAGACCAAACATACATTTATTCAAGGGAGACGGGTTTATTCAATTTTGAAATGCCCAGATCATTTTATGCACTATCGAGTTAGATTGTGTTAAACGTCGTCATCATTTAATGCTTCCAGACATTCAACACTAACGTCAAACATTCAGTCCCTTGTCCCTTTTTTTAGCAGACCACGAGAACGAAAACAACGAGCCACGAAGATAAGATTGAGCGTCACTTGAGCGTGCCGAGGATGTCCGTAGGGGGACGTGTCTCCCTACCCTGCCCTCGCTCTCAACAATCTCTTTTATTATTCCAATCTACCCGACTTCACGCCCCAGTCCATGAGTCCTCGCAGTTAAACAAGATGGCGGACGCAGTTTAGCCAAAGGACGACGAGCTTGACATAACTCTGCTAGTGACGATCCAATATTACACGTCTAGTGACGATGCAGCTCAACACATCTAGTAACGACCCACAACCTCCTTTGACTATCACTAGGAAGACGATCACTGATAAATAATTTTAGTAAAGATTTATCTCAAATTGTCTGACAAAATTTTAAATATTTGGGAATGAGCACTGGTAATAATAACAAAAAAATTATAATTCATTAAATAAATGCGAGTTTATTGAAATATCGATGCCCTTGCCCACATACGACCCGGCCAGGGGGGGGGGGGTTGAGCTTGCTCGCCGTATTATGTTGATGCCCTCTCCCATACACTCCCGGCCAACAGGAGGGTTACAATTGACCTCGTATTTCGTTGATGTCCTTACCTTTACACTGCAGGGCCAGCGGGAGAGTTGAACTTGCCTCCATATGGTGTTCATACCCTTCTTCATACACCACTGAGAAACGAAAGGGTAATTCCCCCCCCCCCCCCCTCCAAAACACACACACTCATTTTGTTGAGGCCTATTCCTATACACTACCGGGATAATGGAAGGGTTAAACCTGTCCCCATATTGTCCCTGCGAATTATATTTGTAAAATTTTCCAGACACTGTCAGGCCATAAGGGCAAAATATCTTTTGAGATAATGTACATTTTTTGGCCAGACACTGTCCAGGGCTGCTCATTGTTTTGCAGCACCATCACTACAAAAACAGTTCTACAAATCCTACTCAGAAACCAAAACTTTACTTGTACACTAGCTCTCCTCTGCCATTTTTTTGTCATATACACACTCGCACGTACGCACACATGCAATAAAATAGCCTCCAGCTGTCATTCGGACATGTCAGAGTGATAAAACAGCCAACACCGTTCGGCCGGACAGAGCACAGCGATAGAAACAGCCAACGGCTATTAGCCGGAGAAAGCACCGCGATACAAACCACCTAGCGCTATTAGCCTACCAGAGTACACTGATAAAACAGTTCACGATCATCAGCTGGACAGAGCACAGCAATAAAATTGAATGTAGCCATTTGCCGGTCAGAGCCCAGAGATATAACAGCATACATCCATCGGTCAGACATAGCCGACGATAAAACAGCTTACAGCTATCAGGCGGTCAAAGCATAGTGATGGAACAGTCTTGAGCCATCGGCCAGACAGAGCACAGAGATTAAACAGCACACAGCCATCGGCCGGACGGAGCAAAGAGATAAAGCAGCACACAGCGATAGGCCGGACAGAGCAAAAAGATAAAGCAGCACACAGCCATCGGCCGGACAGAGCAAAGAGATAAAGCAACATTCAGCCATCGGCCGGACAGATCAAAGAGATAAAGCAGCATACAGCCATCGGCCGGACAGAGCAAAAAGATAAAGCAGCACACAGCCATCGGCCAGACAGAGCAAAAAGATAAAGCAGCACACAGCAATCGGCCGGACAGAGCAAAGAGATAAAGCAACATACAGCCATCGGCCGGACAGAGCAAAGAAATAAAGCAGCATACAGCTATCAGCCGGACAGATCAAAGAGATAAAGCAGCATACAGCCATCGGCCGGACAGAGCAAAGAGATAAAGCAGCACACAGCTATCGGCCGGACAGAGCAAAGAGATAAAGCAGCACACAGCCATCGGCCGGACAGAGCAAAGAGATAAAACAGCATACAGCTATCGGCCAGACAGAGCAAAGAGATATAGCAGTATACAGCCATTGGCCGGACAGAGCAAAGTGATAAAGCAGCATACAGCCATTGGCCGGACAGAGCAAAGAGATAAAGCAGCATGCAGCCATCAGACAAACAGTGCGCAGCGATAAAACAGCGTACGGCCATTAGCCAAACAAAGTAAAGCGATAAAAGTTGCCTCGTAAACAAGACGACGGAATAAAGAGTCATTCATCTCTGTGACGCCTGACATAACAGCGAGATGGAGCTACAAATGATAGGACCTTCATCTCTGTGAGATTCAGTACGACACCTTACAAAGCTCTCTGGAGCGTAACGTACCTGGAATTCAAACCAACGGTAGTTTTAAGCCCCAGCCGCGGCTTATAAAAGCAGTTAGGCACCTGGATGCGGTACAGTCCTTCAATAACCAGCCTTCCTTCACGGCCATAATGCGAGACATTGTTACAGGGAAAGAAGGTTGATTATTAAATGAATTTTTTTAGCATTGACTACCAAGGGAGACAAAAGGGCTGCTGACGAGACCCTTCTGATGCGGTTATTGACTCCAAAGTTTGATTTACCTCGCCCTGGCGTGAATTTAAGGTACTGGAGACGAAAACAATTGTATTTGCCTTCACAGAAAAACCACGATACGATGGATTGAATTTGATACTGAACAAACATGGTATCCCAACCATCTACTCAGGGTTTTAATTAACTATAAACTCGTTTCCAAATGTTGTATGAGCCAACCAATTTAACAGGTCTTGGTATCATAGCTACCATTATATGTGTTCATATACATGGTTTCTATCTTGAAAATGATTTTAAAATATTGCAACTTCGAAACAGGTCCTCTTACGGCATTTTCGAGTGGACAGAGACCCGGCCTGTACGAAGAGACGGTAGTTTGATCACTGTAAATAGAAGACGGGGAGCAAGGTTTGAAAGAAACTGCCCTACCAAATAAAATTCGATTTTAAAATGGCATAGAGTCCTGATGGCAAATAGTAACGTTCAAAACCCACAGAAGAAGCAGCCTTCGACAATGCAAATGTCGAGCTCTTAATGGATCATTATCAAAGGAAAACCAACACATAAATTCGCCGATTTCCAATGCTACGATTACGGCTGCGATCTGGCTTATTGTCCATGACCGTCATTCACACCCGTACAAGGCTCAATTTTGGCTGAGAAGCACAAATCAAGATAGGTTAAAGTGTCTAAAATTTACCTAAGAGGAATTGCAGCGTCTTGAATACACCACACCGACTAGAATGACTAACATTTGTAGACGAGGCCCACTTTCACATGGAAGGAGGAACCAATCGCAGACGAGGCCCACTTCCACATGGGAGGAGGAACCAATCGCAGAAGAGGCCCACTTCTACATAGAACGAGGAACCAATCGCAGACGAGGCCCACTTCCACATGGAAGGAGGAACCAATCGTAGACGAGGCCCACTTCCACATGGGAGGAGGAACCAATCGCAGAAGAGGCCCACTTCTACATAGAACGAGGAACCAATCGCAGACGAGGCCCACTTCCACATGGAAGGAGGAACCAATCGTAGACGAGGCCCACTTGAGTTTGCCTTCCCGACACGTCGGATACGGTGCCTTAATTGGTCAATTATTTTTGATGAACACAAAAATGCTGAAATGATCATTAAGATGCTATTGAAGATTACACCATCATCATAAAAGATGGTGCCCCCCTCACTTCGCAAGAGTTGTTTGGGGCTGGCTCAAAATGAATTTCGCAAACAGATGGATTTTCTGCGGAACCAACGAAGACACCAATGTTACATGGCCACATAATTCGCCGGATTTGACACCTTACAATTTCTTGTTGTTGTGATGTAATGTAAAGTTGAAATCCTACACAGCACGTCCGCGAAGCCTGGCCAATCTAAATAATCGTATCAGGGATGCATGCAACCAAATTGTTGGGTATATGTTGAAGAGACTGATGATGAACAGCGACTTCGGCGACTAATCCAGAGTGAGGGAGGTCATATTGAAGCCAGTGGAAAAGTGGTCAAAACATCTTAAATTTTGTATAGAAGACAATTTTTGAAATTTTGTGTTAACGGTTACATATTTCTATATAGTTTTCATCCCATTCCCTATCGCATATAAAAAGTTATAGAGAATAATTTAAACCCTAAGCAGAAGATTGAAACCCCATGAACTTCAACTACGATTGGAAAGGAGCAACAACACAGTTCACCTTTATTTAAGAAACTATTTGACGCAATTTATTAAAAAATCGTTCACTTCTTACTGGTGAATTATATATTTTTATTCAAATAATGGACAAATTTGATATTTTTCCAATGAGCTTCATTGAAACGTGTCGAATCTCTTAAATATCGTTGACTTGGTATTTTATGCGTCTGTCTGTTCAATATGATTTACCTGACCAAACCCACTGCCATCATTTCTCATTATATCGCACCACAGCGACGACAGTCAACGATGTGATGATAATCTACCTCACCAAACAAGCACCTACGCTGCTCAACACACCTCTCCTAGTCACAAGATTCTCTCCCAACTCACGTTGTGTCCCTGATTCTTCTCTTACGTTCTGTAGCATCCGCCTTCGCCCAATCCAATTGGCGTCAGTATTACAGAGTTTGTTCTTATATCCCACTTATTTCTAATGCTTTTTCTCGGTCCTAGTTCCCCTTCGCTTGTTGCCAGAGGGAATAAATCGTTAAAAGATTAATTGCTATCTGGAAGTTTATTGAACCCAGACCAGATAAAATAAATTCCACAGAACTTGTCTTCTTTCCGGCATAGTTTTTTGCGATACCGAGTCACTGAACTCGGTCGATCCATCGATACCAGTGGATCGACTGAACTCTTCGTTTCCACATAAGGTATCGTTAAATCATTATATGGGTAAAACTGTGGAATATTGGGAGTAGGTAGTATTATGTCCCGCTTTCCATATGGGGTATTAGGTTACTGGCCTAGTTTTGCTGTGTGCCCTCTTCCTACCAACTGGAATGCTGCAGCGGTCATAGCTTATGATTTCGAAGAGATTCTTCCATACTATTGGATGGCGATCATCTGGTCCCGTAGATTTGTAGATGTTGAATTTGTCGAGTTGCTCCTGTACTTTATTGATTTAAATTAATATGTTTGGACGGGGGCATTTCTGTTTACAATTCTACTTCTGGAATATTGCTGGTTTCTTTATAATTGAATAGGATAACAAAATATTCATTGTGTATATTCGACATGCCAGTGTCGGTTGGCTGCGTATATAAAAAACAACTTTTATATACGCATCGGTCACTCGGAATACGCCTAGCTTTCGATTAACTTTGCACTTCTCTTCGCTATTCTGAGACCTTTGCTAACTTTTCTGTCCTGTTTGGGTGCTCGTTGGAATTCCTGTGAGGGATTAGTTATGTGTACATAATACTGCCCCTCCCTATGAACAATAGTTTCTTTAACTTCGTTGTTCAGTGACGAATGATTATTTAGCAGTATTTCATTTTCTTCGGAATGTGTCACATGCTTGCTTATACTTCCTTGTGTCGTAAGAACCCAAAGCAATTCTCTGTTGCCCATCCTTCAAAACGAAGCCTGAAGTCTACGCTTCCAATTTCACCTTGTTTTCATTTGAAATTGCCTCTTCTGAAATTGTAGTTGCACGTTGATGGTTCTCAAACTGTTCGATGTGCAGTGATTTGGAAATCTATATCCTAGTCACCACATATTTTATTACGATTATTTTAGTTTGCTCTCACGGACAAATTGCAACATCCTGCCACTCCGTCCTTGGGTTTCCCGTGTTGAACAGTTGATGTTCTCCCATTAAAACCGTTTCATGGGAAAACGAGATTGCATTGTCCAGTTCATCATACAGAACATCTTCCGCTACTGTTGTTCTTGGATTACAAGGTTCGGCGTTGTCTCTCGAGACCGCTTAATGTCTACATGGATGATTTCACATATTGTGGTTACTGTAGTCCTGTAAAGTATTAGATGAAAGCTTTACTGGACGTACGCCATTGAAACCTCTCCTGTTTTGCTTGCAGACGGTGTATCGACATTGAACGTCATGAAACTTTGAAAGTTTAATTCCGACGGGTAATTTCACCTTCTCATGTCCAGCAATGACATGTTAATTTCAACAATGACACATTTACTTTTTTTTTTTAACTATAGCTCGGTAAAAATCCATTCTAGGCATCAGTGATTTTCCTACTATCACGTTGACTTCCTTGTTATTTGTTCGTGCTGATGTGTCTGCTATTGAGCCCTTCTCATCGCGGCTTTGTCGAGTAGCATCCGCATGTGAAGCTGTCGGAAAAATGGTGTCCGATTTCCTAGCTCTATATCCTTCTTGCACGCAGTAGTTTTGCGGTCCTCTTGTAGCGAGATGCCTTGCGTTAAATTACTTTTACTCCTCGATACTAGGCAGATGCCGAGATGTGTTATACCACATGAATTAATGAGCCTTCCGGTCACTGGAACAGCTCTGGAATCTCTTCATACACAGCTTCAGCATTGACGAGTGTAAGCCTTCGTGGTGGGCAATATAACCCACGGCGCTGTTGAAGAACCTAATCCTGCAAAAAACATTTTTTCGTCACACCCATCCTTGGCACTCGTTCCGTTATCATACCATTTCCTGTTTGTTTTTCATCGTTCACAGAATGCATCCGCATTTCTCCAGATACGCCTATGATCGAAATGACTGGTCAGATTTTTTGTGTTTTGAGGTTTCAACTCCCACGTAGACCAAGATTATCCCTCTGTTTTGTACTCAGATTCTTCACCTGAAAAGTGAGTGTTTGTACTGCCGCGCCTGAACGGCAGAGCCCTTTCTTATTTGCATTTCGTTGTTGAACTCTGTTTCTTAATTTTCGACATTGCTCTCACTTTCCAAAACAACACAGGAGAGCAGCCTCTACCTGTTTTTGAACATCCAAGCAGTTTATTGATAAAATGTCATTATATTGTGTACCGTTTTGCTGTTCCATTCCCTTTGTGTTGTGGGCCCTGGCGTGCAACCAGCCTTTCTATCATATGTATTCTGTCGCCGGCCATGTGACCACTTGTTGCCAGTTGACCTACAGGTAGTCCTGGTATGTACAAGATGCCACATGTTGGCCATTTTGAGCTCTGAGGTAGTGACGGGAGGTAAGCGTTCGTGTTATCCCCCTCATGTGCTTTCACAAAGGAAGAGGTAGTGAGAATGTGTGGGTCTCGGGTATTGTCGTTCGTGGATTAATGCGGGCCACCGGCCTGCTTCCGATCTTTTTGAAATGTAGGGGGAGTGAAAGGAGTCTTGAGGGTAGTACAAGAGAGAGTATAGGGGCATTTTCTGTGGTAGGAGGGTGTTGGAGTGGTTTGAAGTAGACTGGTCCTCGACCCGTGGTGTAAACGGTGGAATTTTAAGGTCTTAAGACCGACACTTCTCGCCGTTGGCATCCCCAACACGTGCCGGCGGTCTCTCAATGTCTTCTGCTAGCGCCAACGGAGGTTCCACTGGAACGTCTGGGGGCCTTTTAGAAATGTCCAGAGGCTTGCTAGATATGTTCTTCTACCTGTTTTGCTATTATGAAGATGTCTGCGGTAGCTAGACAATTTGTGCCTCATAAATCAAAAATTTGATCTCTGTTACAATGCTGAGAGAGGAATAAATATATTACTTGATCTCTGTTACCATACTGAGAGAGGAATAAATATATTACTTGATCTCTGTTACCATACTGAGAGAGGAATAAATATATTACTTGATCTCTGTTACCATACTGAGAGAGGAATAAATATATTACTTGATCTCTGTTACCATACTGAGAGAGGAATAAATATATTACTTGATCTCTGTTACCATACTGAGAGAGGAATAAATATATTACTTGATCTCTGTTACCATACTGAGAGAGGAATAAATATATTACTTGATCTCTGTTACCATACTGAGAGAGGAATAAATATATTACTTGATCTCTGTTACCATACTGAGAGAGGAATAAATATATTACTTGATCTCTGTTACCATACTGAGAGAGGAATAAATATATTACTTGATCTCTGTTACCATACTGAGAGAGGAATAAATATATTACTTGATCTCTGTTACCATACTGAGAGAGGAATAAATATATTTTCTTGTGTTTGACTGTGAGGGGCTCATAAAAAAACTGTGCCCCAAATACCTCATAACAATTCAAACAAAACAATGATTTGAATATTTCTTATTTGGAAATCTCTGGTCGTCAGGAGAATTCTGGAGTTGTAGGGTTACTGTGCCGAGGGGTTGGTCAGCATTTATCAGTCCAAGATGTCCAAATTAGTGTCCTCGACGAGCTCTCTTGCCGGCTAGCAGATCAAGATCCATCCGGTTACACCGCATGGGTATATTATTTGTAAAGTTTGTTACAGACGACGTACACTGTTTTCAATCAAATCACCATAGTAATACCGTATCAGATTCAAGTTGAAATGACTTTAATGCTATAATCTTGTAACGCTGGGTTATTTAGACTAAATTTATTAATTTGAGGATCTTTTCTTGTGTCACTGTCGCTTGATATATTGTCTTCATCAGTCAGTTATATTAACACTGCACTAGTTATTCCTTAACTTGTCACAACTTTGTTCGGCACCAAATTCTATGTTCCTTGGGGCGCGAACAAAAAACTCGCCTTTAGCACGACGGGGGCTAGAGGCGGACTGTGACAATGGTTAGAGGCAGACTGTGTGATAATGGTTACAGGTAGACTGTGACAATGGTTAGAGGCAGACTGTGCGATAATGGTTACAGGTAGACTGTGACAATGGTTAGAGGCAGACTGTGTGATAATGGTTACAGGTAGACTTTGACAATGGTTTGAGGCAGACTGTGTGATAATGGTTACAGGTAGACTGTGACAATGGTTTGAGGCAGACTGTGTGATAATGGTTACAGGTAGACTTTGACAATGGTTTGAGGCAGACTGTGTGATAATGGTTACAGGTAGACTGTGACAATGGTTTGAGGCAGACTGTGTGATAATGGTTACAGGTAGACTTTGACAATGGTTTGAGGCAGACTGTGTGATAATGGTTACAGGTAGACTGTGACAATGGTTTGAGGCAGACTGTGTGATAATGGTTACAGGTAGACTTTGACAATGGTTTGAGGCAGACTGTGTGATAATGGTTACAGGTAGACTGTGACAATGGTTTGAGGCAGACTGTGTGATAATGGTTACAGGTAGACTTTGACAATGGTTTGAGGCAGACTGTGTGATAATGGTTACAGGTAGACTGTGACAATGGTTTGAGGCAGACTGTGTGATAATGGTTACAGGTAGACTTTGACAATGGTTTGAGACAGACTTTATGACAATGGTCAGAGGCAGAATGTGTGACAATGACTAGAGGCAGACTGTGTGGTATGCCAGACTACATAACAATGGTTAGAGGCAGACTGTGTGGCAATGACTAGAGGCAGACTGTGAGAGGCAGACTGTGTGGTATGCCAGACTACATGACAATGGTTAGAGGCAGACTGTGTGGCAATGACTAGAGGCAGACTGTGTGGTATGCCAGTCTACATGACAATGGTTAGAGGCAGACTGTGTGGCAATGACTAGAGGCAGACTGTGTGGTATGCCGGACTACATGACTATGGTTAGATGCAGAAAATGTGGCAATTGTTAGAGGCAGACTGTGTGGCAATGGTTAGAGGCAGACTGTGTGACAATGGTTAGTGGTCAAATATGTGACGATGATTAGAGGCAGACTGTGACAATGGTTAGAGGCAGACTGTGTGGCAATGACTAGAGGCAGACTGTGTGGTATGCCAGACAACATGACTATGGTTAAAGGCAGACTGTGTGGCAATGGTTAGAGGCAGACTGTGTGACAATGGTTAGAGGTCAAATATGTGACAATGATTAGAGACAGACTGTGATAATGGTTAGAGACAGACTCTGTGACAATGGTTAGAGGCAGATTGTGGGACAATGGTTAGAGGCAGATTGTGTGACAATGGTTAGAGGCAGACTGTGTGACAATGGTTATAGGCAGACTTTGTGACAATATATCGAGGCAGACTGTGGGAATATAGTTAGAGGCAGACTTTGTGACAATGGTAAGAGGCAGACTGTGTGACAATGGTTAGAGGCATACTGTGTGATAATGATTAGAAGCAAACTGTGTGACAGTGGTTAGAGCCAGACTGTGTGACAGTGGTTAAAAGCAGACTGTGCGACAGTGGTTAGAGGCAGACTGTGTGATAATGATTAGAAGCAAACTGTGTGACAGTGGTTAGAGGCAGACTGTGTGATAATGATTAGAAGCAAAATGTGTGACAGTGGTTAGAGGCAAACTGTGTGACAGTGGTTAGAAGCAGACTGTGTGACAGTGGTTAGAGGCAGACTGTGTGATAATAATTAGAAGCAAACTGTGTGACAATGGTTAGAGGCAGACTGTGTGACAGTGGTTAGAGGCAGACTGTGTGACAGTGGTTAGAAGCAGACTGTGTGACAATAGTTAGAGGTAGACTTTGTGACAGTGGTTAGAGGCAGACTGTGTGGCAATGATTTGAGGCAGACTGCGTGACAGTGGTTAGAAGCAGACTGTGTGACAATAGTTAGAGGTAGGCTTTGTGACAATGGTTAGAGGCAGACTGTGAGACAGTGGTTAAAGGCATACCGTGTGACAATAGTTAGAGGTAGGCTTTGTGACAATGGTTAGAGGCAGACTGTGTGACAGTGGTTAGAGGCAGACTGTGTGACAGTGGTTAGAGGCAGACTGTGAGACAGTGGTTAGAGGCAGACTGTGAGACAGTGGTTAGAGGCAGACTGTGTGACAATAGTTAGAGGTAGGCTTTGTGACAATGGTTAGAGGCAGACTGTGTGATAAGGATTTGAGGCAGACTGTGTGACAGTGGTTAGAGGCAGACTGTGTGACAGTGGTTAGAAGCAGACTGTGTGACAATGGCTAAGCCAGACGCGTGATTCAAGATTCAAGTAGTAACCTAGTGAACCACTTTCTACGTGCACGCTGAAGTCGTTTTGGGTGACAATATCCTCATAAGTAGAGCTGCAAGTAGACGGTCAGGAATAAATATACTGATAAAAAGATGTGGAAAGTTATACGGTGATCCTTCATCTTTACAAAAGGAAGTATATTGTGAGGCATGGAATGTGATTCGAATGCAAGGTACAATTATTGAACATAAATATAAACTAAAAAGAAAATTATGCCCCCAGATGGTAGATTAGTGCCCAAGCTTGAGAATGGAATCTATTATTTGAAATAGATGAACTGAATACGAAATACTAATCCACTATCAAAGTTTCGAAAAAATTGCATGCACCTTCCAAACACAATAGTTCAAGCAAGTGCACTTATATAACAGGAAAAAGTTAAAAGGAAACACTCACAAAGGAACTTTGCAGACTTGAGAAAACGATCTTCAGCTCACAACCTTTTAATCAAGTTAACCATCCGCCGTTGCCACAAAATCAAAGTACCCTGTCGATAGCATATACCCTGTCCTCCTCTCCCCTGACAACAGCCAGGATATAAGCATGTTTCCCGTGCCGTGAGCCATAAGCCTTAACGACCCCCATAAAGGGTCGAATACGACCATAAGCTGGTCACTTTAGAGTGTGTGTTTGGTTCTCACCGTTGATGAGCGGTCTGTCTTTCCGTCTTTATTAGATGACACTCATCCCCACTCCTGGCCCCTTATTGGCACCGGCCACTACTCCTCTACCACTCTTCTCTTATTGTCACTGGCCACCACTCCTCTGTCACTCTTCTTCCCTTAGTGGCACTGGCCACCACTCCTCTGCCACTCTTCTTCGCTTATTGGCATTGACCACCACTCCTCTGCCCTTATTGGTACAGATCCTCACTCCTCTTACCTTATTGGCACTGGCCACCACTCCTCTGCCACTCTTCTTCCCTAATTGACACTGGACACTACTCATTTGCCACTCTTCTTCCCTTATTGACACTGGCCACCACTTCTCTGCCACTCTTCTTCCCTTACTGGCACTGTCCACCAGTCCTCTGCCACTCTTCTTCCCTTATTTTCACTGGCCACCTCTCATTTGCCACTCTTTTTCTCTCATTGGCACTGGCCACCACTTCTCTGCCACTCTTCTTCCCTTATTGGCACTGGCTCTAGTCCTCTGCCACTCTTCTTACCTTATTTTCACTGGCCACCACTCCTTTGCCACTCTTCTTCTCTTATTGGCACTGGCCACCA
>SDVV010023341.1:0-12776 GCA_016164225.1 Gammarus roeselii | reverse complement strand
GATTGGTAAAAATTACAGAGTTGTTATGGTACTATATTTTAGGTTGATATAATCAAGTTAAATGCAAGGTGATACAAATTAATGAAAAGTGGTTTTATAATATTATTTGAAATAAAACTAAGTAACATGTCAACAGTTGAACTCTCAATAGAGCACTAACATTGAATGTAATATTAACTGACACAACGGAACAAAAGTGTAAATGAACAGCAGAAATAAATGTAGAAAGTGTAACGTGTAGAGCGTAAGGCCAGCGCAGCGTAGCGCCCACCCTCCGCCCGATGGCTTTGCTATTAGAATGATGTGAGATCTACACTTTTAGTACTGCACCCTGAAATAATATGGGAGGGCCTTGTTTATGTGTATGAAATGATCCTCCAATAAGGGGACCATTCACCTTTTGGGCACCTCCCCAAAGATGCGTGGTGTCTTGAAGCCTTGGCCTTATTGGCATACAAAATAAACTAAGGCCGTTAAATAATTTACAGGTTCCTCCCATCTTTCTGTTCACAATATTCGATAGCCCTGAGCTCAACAGTGTGAAACACAGCCCCTCTTTGTTATTGGATTTAGTCCATACAATGCTGACACATAGTTTTACAGGGTGCTTACATGACCCTCACTTCGTCAACGTCTCCTACGTCCTGTAATCCACATGGAACCACCTGCTTTTGTAGGGGAACCGAAAAAATATGCAAGGCAAGGGATTTCTTCGTTTAACTTTAGCTAGGGTTAACAGGCCTAAGACCTTCAGTGTCTCGGGCATACACTACGCAGTTGTTTTTCGTTGTAATGTTCGGTTAGCAATGTTTCCAAATATATGTGTTAGCAGAGGCTGATCATAACAAGAGTCAAAAGGATAGATTTGATTCGAATAAAGCTTGAATCAATGGAAAAAATACCGAACATAAGTATAAAACGGAAAAAATATATAACTTTGGTTTGAAAAGGTTAGGATGGGTTGATTTACGGCCTTCATCACAAACCTCTACTGAAGAATGCTACGGATCTGGTGAATGCTCGAATAAGTCAGATATTCTGAATTGGACAGAATCTCATGACGAAGCCTGAATTATTCAAAAACTTCTTGTGTATAAACTGCAAACGGATCATCAAAACATTTATTAAAGGAATACATGCGGGAATATGCATCTAGTAAAATATGTGAGCAGATAACATAATTGAGATGTACATTTTAACACTAACACTCAACACAAATCCGGTAGATAAGTTCTCAAAGACGACATAGAACCGGACCCAAATCCAATGTTGAGAGGTTAAACATACCAAATTTTGGATCATAACATCCAATTAAGTGTATTTTATACCAAACATTCCATAAAATTATGTGAATTTATACCTAATACAGGTATATTCCTATGATAGCCAATCAAAACATACAACAACAACTATAAAATAGCTAAATAAGATTCAAGATTCTCTACTCTACCCTAAGCAACTATGATTAACTATTATATACGGTGTATTCTACCACACCCAGATGATAAATCCTACTCCAATATAAAAACGTGTATGGTCGATCAATACGTGATGCCGATATACATTACCGATCTTGTAATTAATAAAAACAATCCTGCATTTCACCTCCTAAGGTGATATGAAACAGGACTGAGATCGTATACTAACCTATAAGCCATATCGAAAATATTTGACAGTAAAACAAACATTGAGTTCATGAAAATAATGGTATTTTTTACTACGATACCTATTCAGTCTATAACTAATTACAAAACTAACTAAGATGCCATGTCTCTAGTAAAACAAATCAAAGCCCACCGTGTCATAACGATCTCTTCAATGCTTTATTAGGTCGCATCTCAGCAAGCTACCCCTGATATAAAACAAATTTTAAAGGTAACATCCAGTCATGGTACAATACCTCAGACAAACCATGCATCTGTTTAATCCGTCGTCTCTGGACAGCGTCGAGCAAAATCACTTCCTGGACTTAACCAAGAATCCATACACATGTACAGCTGTCAAGAATGGGGCTGACATGAGTTTCAAAAAGTATGGCCATAAAAATCTGGGTATCTGTTCTCTGATGACCTAAGGAAACCACTACAACAAATAGCAGCTTGTCGCATAACCTCTCTAACAAACCCATATAACTCAAGACCAACATCCACAAAACTTACAAAATTCACGTTGAACATGGATGAACTCCAAATGACTACCTGAGAGTGTAAACCGCCTCTACACCTAGACCCATCCATCCAGTAAATCGTTTTCTAAAACTGTAAACTACACACTTGCTAGGGTTCAATGACTTAATTCCACAGAGATGCAGTACGGATGTTCTCTTAAACATACATTCCTATAATTATCGTGGAAAAATTCATACAACAATATTATAATAACTACGTAATTCTCTACTCTTCTTTATTTCACATTAAAAATTGTAATACAAGAGGAAATCCATGATAGTGAATCGGTCTAATTATACAAATAGGCATATATGCAGTGAGCTTTTCCCTATGGGACTCCTCTAACTCCTCCTTAATATGGAAGTATGGTCCTGCAATAAACATTCAATAAGCTAACAACAAGACCAAGTTTGTAACAGACCAAATCTTCTATTTCTATAATATCCACGTCAAACATTGTACCAGGATATAAGAAGATATATGATTATAAATCACTAGAAATATATAACATGTACCTAAATTATACCCGAAATAATGTTCTACACTGCAGATGCGAGCGTATATATCCTAATATCCTTCTATTCCGGTATTGTATAAATAAACAACATATTGCATTGAAGATTAAAACTCGACAGAGAATTTGCAAAACTGAAAGGCACACACTAAAACTCTCGAGTTAGCACAAAGCAATAAGAATGATGCAATAACCGACCAATTATGTCTGGAATAGTTGCTACATGGACGATGCAAACCTAAAATATCCTAAAAATTCCTATAACTGTATAGAAAACTATTCAAAATTCCTTAAACAATACAAATTCAACATAAATCAACTGATCATTACTGAGTTTACATAACCTAATATAATTTACAATAAATCCATATCGTTCAGCTGTTATGTGAAAGCTTTTCAAGTTCTTAAAATCAGGTAAAATGCAAGGTACAAATGAATAAACAAAGGTTTTATAATATTATTTTGAAATAAAACAAAGTAACCGGACAAAAATTACTCTTGCAATAGAGTACTGAACATTGATTGTAATCTAACGGACGTAACAGAAAAAAAGGGTAAAAGAACAGCAAAAAAAAAGTAAGTGTAAAGCGTCGAGCGTAAGCGTAGCGCCCTCTACCCGATGGCTTCAGCTGATAGAATGTGTCGTGGTCTATGCTCTAGACTTGCAGCTTGAAATACTATGGGAGGCCTTGTTTATGTGTATGAAGTGATCCTCCAATAAGGGGACCATTCACCTTGTGGACGCCTCCCCAAAGAGGCGTGGTGTCATGAAGCCTTGGCCTTATTGGCATACAACATAAACTTAAACCGTTAACTAATTTACAGGCTCCTCTCATCTTTCTGTTTACAATATAGGATACCCCTGAGCTAACACTACCCTTCTACGTTATGGGATACCGGCTACACAATGCTGAATTGTCAAGTTTACCAGGATGGTCTAATTGCCTTCCACTCGTCAACGTCTCCTGGTCATACGATCCGTATGGGGACCACCTGCTTCTCTAAACAAACATCAGAGGGGAATCGAAAAATATGCAAGGCAAGGTATTTCTCCGTGTAATTTGAGCTAGGGTTAACAAGCCTAAGGCCTACACTGTTTCTAGGGCACACACTACGCAGCTCTTGGTGGTAATGTTCAGTTAGCGACGTTTCTAAATTATGTGCCGGCGGAGGCTGATCATAACACAGCTACTCTCGCTATTGGAACACCGCGTCAATGGAACACAGATATATCTGGTTCAACCTGGGTATAGCGTTATATGGTAGATAGATTCTCGTAACGAAGCCGCTGCATCAACCTAAAATACAAATATCAACTCGTTAACTACCAGACAATAAACCATACTATTCCTATAGATATTATATACATATTGAATAAACGACTGGAAAAATACACAAAACATTGCCTAAATTCAATATCAGGCAGGTACCAAACAGGGCCGATCGCACACTAAAGCTGCAAATCGAGGTATAAAACATACCTACCACACTATTCCTATTAACAGTATATACAGTATATATAATCATAAACGAACAAAACAAAATATCCCAATCCAACCGCTAAGAACCCCACCAACCAACCTCCGAATGAGTCAATTATACCCCAACTAGATAGGAATACAATCATATGTACAGAAAAACAAATATAAACATTGAAACAGCCATAAATATATAATGATACAGACACTTAAACATAGTAATCATGCCACGGAAATTACTGATAAGAGAAAGAACAGCTTGAAGCTAACTCACCTAATTTTGCAAAGCGCATCCAACTTTTTGCCTGGGGGATCCCTACACCCCACCCCTCCAGAACTTTGCTATAGCACTATTCCTACCAGAACCGAATAACTATATTTAACGGACAACAGTTAGTGACCAATTATACCCTTATACAGTCATAAAGAAGAGAGAAACATAGAAAATACAATAAACATCAGGATATAATAAAACGGGAAATGTTCAAAAAATAAACCTTGCCAATGCATATTTGAAAGCATGGAGCCGAAAGCCCCCTGCCCCCTTCGCGCCGCCAGTTAGGCTTATCAGTGACTCCGACCCATATCCGGCCTTGCGCCGCTGACTCCGGCCAACCCCTGCCCCACCGCTCAATATGCCCTATCTTATTCCTTCACATGGCACGTTTCAGCCCGTTATCATCTACTCACAGGCGTAGGCTGCGGGTTCTTTGGTTTGTCGGCTTGTAAAGAATTTGTCGACTAGGAGGAATATAGTTTTAACGTGACACTCTAGTCTTGGTTGACTGTCGTCGATTGAGCTGGGTTCTGCGGTGAAGCCTTCAGCTTTCTGCTCGGGGAGGGCGGCCGCTTGGTGTAGTTAATTTTTTTATTTCATAAACGTCACTGGTCAACTCCTCGATGGGGTCGTTCCTTCGTTTGTCCTCGGCTGAGGTGGTGCTGGTTGTCTTGGAGAGGCTGACGTTCTTGGCCGTTGATTTTTTGGGTTTCATCTTCCCGGAGGGGATGCTTGTTCCTCCTAAATGGGATTTCTTCCTTACCCCCATTAGCCCCCTGGTTCACGCCAGAAGCTAGGGGGCTCACTCTTGAAGGCCTCTTGACCGGTTCTACCAGTTCTACAGTTGTATATACACGACCACTTCTTAGAGCAAAGCAAACGTGCGGTTAAGGTCCAGCACAAGCTGGGGACCAACCTTTGCTATCTAGGTGATTCTCAGTAAAACGTGGTAAGGGGAACAGTGAATATTCAGTCGTGAATGGAGATTCTTCATTCCTCCATCGGACCCCTTGTTCACGCCAGGGGCCAGGAGGGGCTCACCATCGGTAGCCTCTTGATTAGTTTTTCCGATTTCAAATTTGAATTTACAACTCTTAGGGTTCAGCAAAAACTAGGGACCAACATGTGCTATCTAGACGGTTCTCTGAAATGTATCTGTATATATTGGCTCGTGATCAAATGCGAAAACGGGACAGTTGTTGAACAGTTTGTGATATGTAAAAGGCGAGTACCGTTTCTTCCTCGCAGTTCTCTGAGCTCGGTTAGAGTTTAGTGGGGTGGAGAGTCGTCGAGATTGTCATCGGATGTGGATTTGATTTGAGCCTCCTTTGCATCGGATGCGGAGGTAGAGGCACTTGCAAAGGTTGCTGGGTTCGTTGATTTGTCGGTTTTTCACGCTTTTGTGGATTTAAATGAATTTAGCTTTGACATGATGCTAGTCTCGTTAGACGGTCGTCGATTGTGCTGGATTCTGGGGTGAGTTCAGTTTCCTGCTCGGAAAGGCTGGTCGTTTGGTTTAGGAAATTCTTAATTTTGCGAATGGTCCTGTTCAACTCCTCGATGCGGTCGTTGGTCCGAACTTCCTTGGCTGAGGTGGCGCTGGTCGTCTTGGATAGGCTGACATTCTTCGCTATTATGATCTTTGTCTTTGTCATGTCGGAGGGTGTGTTAGCGCCTCTTGAATATCTTTTTTCCTGTCCCGTCTTCTTTAACAGACTAATTTTAAGCAAGACAAACGTGCAGTTTAAGGTCCCAGAATAAACTAAGGACCAACCTGTGATATTTAAGGGTTCTCATTCTGCGGTGAAGTCTTTAGTTTCCTGCTCTAAAAGACCAGTCGTCTTGGTTTACTAAAATCTTAATTTCGCGAATACTTCTGGTCAACTCCTCGATGCCGAGCCGAGCTGGCGCTGTTCGTCTTGAGAGGCTGGAGTTCCTTGCTGTGGGAATCCTGGTCTTCGTCACTTCGGATGGGTGCTGGCCTTTCTCGAATGGAGGGGGGGGGGTCGGACCCCTGAACACGCCAGGGTCCAGGGTGGCTCACTCCTGATGGACTTTTGACCGGCTTTACAGATTTCAATTACTTTTCTACGTCAAATTTTCGGCAAGCAAACTTGCGGTTTAAGGTCCCAGCACACGGGACCAGCCTGTGTTATGTGGGGGGTTCGGTTATTAATTGACGCGAGAATGATACAACGCACATTCCGTGTAGATTGTATGTGGAACGATTATGCGTGCCCTTGGCACATGCCTGTATTGGAGGTAGAGCGCTGCTCTGAAGTTTTGCGTCTACTGTGATTGTGAAGCTTTCTTTACCGCTGGTGGTTATGTTAAAACTGTTTAGACAGATGTCAGGTGTGTCCTTGGTATTGAAGGTGATTCTCAAGTGTTCTGGAAAGTAAGAGCAGTCATTGAACAGGTTGTGCTCACCAGATGATGACTCAGAGGTAATGTAATTCAAGCAATTTTATGTAATTTATTGAGTTCCGTTGGATTAGTTTTGTATTACAATCGTTGTGGTCGTTGTCGGAGGCCTTCCTGTTGGTCGTGGATTTTTAGGTTAATCGATTCTTCAAGAGCTCGTCCATTTGAATGATTATAGCTTTAACGCAATCCTCGAAGTTGTTAGACATTCATACATTGTACTGCATGGTGGTTGCGGTAAAGTCGCTTGTACTGCATGGTGGTTGCGTGTCTGGTGGCTTGTTTTTGTCTATTGGCATTTCGTGAACGTAACTAGTCCAACTTCATGATGCAGTCATTGGTTCGGTCAACTCCGCCATGGTGGGGCAATTCTTTAGAGGTTGTGTTTATAGCCGTTGGCAATTTGGTTTTCATCACTCGGGAGGAGGGCTGGTCCCTCTTGAATAGGGTTTGTTCCTGCTCAACGCTGGACACCCGGTTTTCGTCCGGGGTCCAACGTGCGGTTTGAGGTCTTTGCACACATATGGGTTTGAGATTGTTATAGATATAGATTGTTATCTGCAAGGGTCGGCTATCAATTGGAAGGCGATTTGACGATTACTCAACCTAATGTTTGCAAAGTTACCATCTTATTTGAGTAACTTCAGGACAAGATATCCGTTGCAGGCATCCTTCAGCCAATCTGTACTATCATTGCAGCCCGTAGCAGTTTCCCTTCAGCCAACTGGTGCCCTCACTGCAACCCGCTGCTGTTACCTTTCCCCCAATCCGTACCATCGCTGAAGTCTGTGACCTCGGTTGCTTTACTCGGAATTTGCTAATTATTTCAGTTATCAGATTATCCTTTTTGGCTGCGTTTATGAGTGACTGGATCGCACAGGCAACAGGATTTTAACCGCGATTAGGACAAATTGAGAAATTTCCACTGGCTACTTACCCCAAAGTTACATCACGCAGAATTGTCTGGTGCAGGGTGGTTGCCATCAGATGAGCGAGGTAATAACATTGCTGTACATCTGGCTAAATTTACTTCGAGAAATAAAACTTGGACTAAGCATAAAAATACCGCAAAATTGTAATTTAAGAATGTCTGATTATCTCAGATTATAGTTTTTTTATTTCGCCAGTGAACAACAGCAAAGCGAAGTTCATTCAAGATCCAAGGGTTAACGGTAAAAACGCTATGACTTTAAACATCCCTCGAGAAAAAAGGTCTAGAAAAAGTAATTTAGCGGTCTAAGTCGGAAGTCTACTCAGGCAACAACAATAAAACAATAAAATAATAAAACAATAAGACAATAAAGCAATTCGTTCAAGTCGGTAAGAAGGGAAGAAAAGCGACTAGTACTTATTTGATGGAAAATTTAATCTAAGATACGAGTCAACTGAAGGTCGCGATGGATTAGATTTGTGCCTCATAGAGTTGCGACGGGTGTTCCCCATTGAGCAAAATTACCCACTCAAAACAAAGCTCATTAGCGATCCAAGGTTGCCGAAAAACACCCATTGAATTTTTACATATTTCTTGAGCAGTAAAAAAGGTATAGAAAAAGTAATTAATTAAAAATGATGTTCAATAACGAAAATTTCTGAAAACAATTTTCCATTTAGGAGTAATAAAATCCTTACACGGGCGACGGTAGAAAGCTTGTTAATATGTATTTAATAGCATACCATAAATGTGGCCGGTTCAAGATGATTAGAACAAATATGTAAAAACCTTGACAACTATTTTCAGAGACAGGAAAATACATTGAAATCTTATAGCGATTCGACACATTTCATGGATCAGAAAAGAAGTAAAATATAATATCGATTAATAGTAGGCATGTGATTGAAATTGAACCACATGGTCGGAGATTATCTGCATTAAAATGTCAGGTTGATCATCGCAAAATCTAAATAAACACTAAGAAAATATTGCGGCAGCTAAAATGCCTTCATCAGTCTGAGGATTGCAATATTTGTAGATTTGCAGTACCTACCCTAGTCGCACCGTGATTGTAGGAGGGTATGTTTACTAGTGTTGTTTGCTAGTGTTTTCCGGAGGTTGGTTGACGTACCTAGAAGAACGAGAGCGCAAGCTTTGTATTCGCAGCATATGATGTTGACTGTCTTGAGGTACGAGCTAGAAAAGGGTGCCTATAACCTCCAGGTACGTAATATAAAATCTAATAATCCCTTCCTGAAGGCTTTATGTAATAGTGAGGAATACGAATTCTCTCCAATAATTGAGAGGTGGGACAGAATCCTGCTGGTGCAGGAAGATTCTGATATTAATAGAATAATGTTTGACACCTATCTGCCCTTCCATGTTGTGTGCCCAGAGTACGTATGTGAGTGGCAGGCTGGGAGACGTCCTGATAGACTGGCTGACAGGTGGCTACGTGCTTTACCTCTCTAACATAGTTTTGTTATAGACATATTCATGTGGGAGAGGGACATGAAATGTATCCAGGGGCGCTAGTCACTAACTCATCTTATGAATCTGTGTCGCGTACTTCATCTCTACTCTGTCTTTTCTCCATGAATGTTTTTTGGTGCGTAATTTGAATGTTTTTGTACAATGTTCTGGCAAATTTGTTTCTCTGTAATCATTATTGTACCATCGAGTGCTTCAATAAAGATAATATTTTTTTTTTTGACACGCGCAGAAACACATTGGATGGTCACGTTGCGATTTATCACGATAATGTATGTGAATGGCTGAACATCGGCAAAACTTAATGAGTTAATTCGGTAAACAGGACGTCGGGGTCATGTTTGAAGGGAAATCCATATTGCAAATCACACGCCGGGGAGAAGTAGACTCTCTTCGATAAGTTTGCTTCAAGAGGTGTTCTGGTGTAGAAAAAAATGAAAGGATGATTCAAGACTGCTACGGACAACCATTCCTTGGGATGAAGAAGGCCGATGTTGGCCGACAGTTCTACTCCAAGACATAAAAGACCGCGGAAGCGTAGCACCTGATAGAGCTGCAGCTCGTCGTTGCCCTTCCGAAATGCTACTCACAGTGCGCTTCGTGGAAAGATTTCATAAGGCGTTTATTTGCACTTGAATCAGCCATAATTCACTCAGAAGTTTTTGAGTTCTCTACTTCTGACAGCAATTAATCTTCTGCATCTTGGAGAGCACTAATTATTCTTGTGCTCCAGTCTTCGTAATTTCTTCAGTGTGCCGCCCATGACGTGAGTGTGTTACGAATAGTGATTCCCAAAATAGTTGATATGTGTTTTTTGTTGCTTTTGTTGATACGTGTCTTGTGTTGCTATGTGTCTTTAATTGCTATTGTATATATTTGATATGTGTTCTGTTGCTATTGTTGATATATCTTTTGTTGATATTGTTGAAATGTCTTTTGTTGCTATTGATGATGATAAAAATGGGCTCAAGCTCAACTCTGAAAAAACAAAATGCATCTTGTTCGGCTCGAACTCGAAAAGAAAAGCAGTTACAAAGAATTCTCTCATCAGGATAGGCATATCGGACATACCTGTTGAAGACAGAAATTTATAAGTCTGAGAATATGGCTTGATCCCGATTTTTCCTTCAAACACCACGTAACTACATGTGTTCCAAGTTGAATGAAACACCTTTGTTCCTAAACTTCGCCAAAAAATAATTGGATTTAAAATAACGATTACTGATTGTCCACGCTTTAGTATTTTCTCACATCAACTTCTGTCTTTCAATTTGGGGGAAATGCACCAAAACTCAAAGAGAGAAAATGCAACGCTGTATAAACTTTGCGTCAAGAATAACATGAGATGGTAAACACAGAAAACGAGACCACGTTAGTTCTCTGCTCGAAAAATTGCAGTGGCTCAATATCGCGAACAAACTGGCATTCCACGATTCGATCAGAATTCATAAAGATCTTGCAGAAAAGATTCACTCGACAGCCAAAAGCACATACAGCTCGAGATGAAAAGAACGATCGATTCACGAGAAATAATGATACACGGCACGTTGAACACATTGAAGCAGAAACTGCCTGTAGAGACACTGGACCAAAACCCTGGAACAAGCCTCAAAAATCTTGAAAATCTTGAAAATGCATTCTGTTCGTGAACATGTCAGCAAATTCCACCACCATAACACTTAATCTTGAGCCACCATCTCATCGATCTCACTCTGAGTATACATATGTTTTCTTTGTTGCTACTGATCACAATTGTCTGCCAATTACCCTAGGTGTTAACTGGCGTTTTGTCTTTTAGTATGTTCCAAATGTTTCAATATAATTAAAATACGAGCTCAGTGTTTCGAGGAACAATAGGAAGCTCCTAGCTTTGACAGAGGCGAACTCGATGAGAATATAATATAGTTGAATCATATCTACCATTTACCGTACCATTTTTGATGATACAATCATTGTCAAATAAGCTAATAATGTGCTGTATCTTCTATAACAGAAGTATATTCTTTCAATTTTTGCACTCCAGTATAGCATTATTCTGATTGTTATTCATTTAATCATTTCCTAGCGGTCATGAAGTGTATATATTCCGTGGTATGTATGTAATTTATGTATAAATTATGTCGTCTATTTACCACTTCATTATTCAAACAATATTTTAGACCCATCTTCACAATATGTGAGAGCATTTCGTCATTAAATGTGTATATCCATTGTTATGTATATATTTGATGTATAATTTGTGTCGTCTATTCAACCCTTTGTTATTCATATTTCACCCCATCTTTACAATGTATTACCGCATTTTGATTTCCCAACCCCATGTTCTCAGGTTTCCTAGCCCCATGTATTGACGTTGGTGTAATATTTAAAAAATCCAAAACAAATTGCTAGATGATAGAAATAAATGATTTAATAATAATCTCTGCAACATCAATAACTCCTAGAATACGTTCACTAATTTGCTGACCTGTATAATTTATTATTATTTATTTTTACTTAGCTAAAATAGTAGTAAAGTGTAAAACAAAATTACTGACCCTATTCATTTTGAAATAAAATATTATATAGAATTGATTTCGCTTCTTCAAAAGGAAAGTTTAATCAACGTGAATCGCACTTTGGAGAACAAATCGTTAACTATAGTCCAAAACGGCTATTAGCTTGGGGCTTACTCACACCGTAAAGGTGTCTCCACATGGGACCTTTGACTCATCGGAAAGACAAGTACGCCGTGGTCCATCCGTGGAGTCTTGATTCCGCGGATGAGAAATCCCGATAAAACTTGACCGCTATCTTTTGTTGGAACAACAACAATTGCGCAGGAAAATGTAGCGAGATTGATATTTTTAATTGAGAAATGGGTTTGATTTGAGATAAAACATTTTTGTCCATATTCTCTGTTGCCTGCATCACTATTGGACCTGCAAGCTGGTCCAACAATGACGGGCGCCAGATGTAAACAAACAATTGAACCGATGCGTATGCACAGTAGCAGCCGCTGTGTGGTGCTGACCGCTCTTGAGTGCAGGTTCGGAAACGAGCTCCTTATCGGAGTATAAGGACCATCAATTGAGGGGTAAAGAAGAGCACTGTGTGTACAGGCCCTAACTCAGCTTTGTATATTCATGCATGAACTCTCGCGACTTCTCAGGAGCAAAAGCTGCGACGAAAATAGTGTTTCGAACGCTAGCAAAATTAATTACAGGGAGACTTCCGTTACCAATGCTTCAATTTGACCATTTAATAGCAAACTTGGTTACATTTAATTAAGAGGGGCGATCTCCACAAGATAACATAGCTAACATTTTTTCAAGCGCAACTATCCCGCCTCCTTGCTTCTCTGGACCACATGAAACTTCATTCACGGTATTTATAATTGTCTTCGCTCGTAAGCCACAGTATGTTATGATATTACCAATGAACAGTATTGTAATGTTCATATTGCAATACTTGATGAACTACCATGTGAATTCAATCTGTACATACCTTATAT
>SDVV010023340.1:0-12776 GCA_016164225.1 Gammarus roeselii | reverse complement strand
TTCCTGTGTATTGTTAGGGTAGACAAAATTTTTTGTTAGGATCCCTCGCCAGCCTTGTTGTCCCTAATTATGAGGAAACCTTAGGTTTGGTAGGGAGGGATTGTGGGGGCTGAGGCCGTGCGTTATTTAAACAAGATTGTCTGTATTCAGCCCCACTGACTTACCGGCTCCTCCCTCTGTGGTGTCTGGTTTGGAAAAGCAGACTGTTGATTTTTCCACCACAATGTTGGAGCCATTGTCTCACATGAGGGGGTTCCAGTAATCTTGAGCAATTTCAGTTGAATTCTCAATTAGAACCCCAATAATGATTATTACTAATTATTTATATTGCACTTCAGGTTTTATTAATTATCATTGCCCCCTCTCCGCCATAGCTGTTTGGCGTGGCCTACTGTTGAATGGCCCCCTCTCTGCCATAGCCGTTTGGCGTGGCCTACTGTTGTATGGCCCCCTCTTCGTCATAGCTGTTTCGCGTGGCCTACTGTTGTATGCCCCCCTCTCCGCCACAGCTGTTTGGCGTGGCCTACTGTTGTATGGCCCCCTCTCCGCCACAGCTGTTTGGCGTGGCCTACTGTTGTATGGCCCTCTCTCCACCATAGCTGTTTGGCGTGGCCTACTGTTGTATGGCCCCCTCTCCGCCATAGCTGTTTGGCGTGGCCTACTGTTGTATGGCCCCCTCTCCGCCACAGCTTTTTGGCGTGGCCTACTGTTGTATGGCCCCCTCTCCACCATAGCTGTTTGGCGTGGCCTACTGTTGTATGGCCCCCTCTCCGCCATAGCTGTTTGGCGTGGCCTACTGTTGTATGGCCCCCTCCGCCATAGCTGTTTGACGTGGCCTACTGTTGTATGGCCCCCTCTGCGCCATAGCTGTTTGGCGTGGCCTACTGTTGTATGGCCCCCTCTCCGCCATAGCTGTTTGGCGTGGCCTAATGCTGTATGGCCCCCTCTCCACAATAGCTGTTTGGCGTGGCCTACTGTTGTATGGCCCCCTCTCCGCCATAGCTGTTTGGCGTGGCCTACTGTTGTATGGCCCCCTCTCCGCCATAGCTGTTTAGCGTGGCTTACTGGTCGTTATTAATGTGTTCACTTATTTATGTGTTACGGCGAGTATTGTTAGATGCAGACCTAAAGTGGAGATGTACGTTGTATAAGGAGAGCTCCATCCTAGATTGACCCTGTGGCTGTGTAGCTACCTCCATTTAACCCGTAACCCAGGTACAAGAATTTCTGGGCAGTCAATAGCGCAGGTTGACCAACTGACGGAAGCCCTTAGTGACCATTCTCGTGTTTCTGCGAGCCGTTTTCAACTGCACTTGGTACTTCTATTGCGTATGACCTCGTCAGAAGGCGAAGTATGGTTGAAAACCTCTCAAACTGACGTCCATGTAATTAAAAGTGTTTTATGCGTTATTAGCTTCTTGAGCGTCTCATCATGATTTTTTACCGGTATATATTATTTCAAAAAAGTATCAGCTGCTGCACTCATGAATACAATTTTTTTCCCAATTCATCAGGCTTAGGGGCCCTTAAGCATTTAGTAAAAAATGGCATGTTCTATACAAGTATTTCATTATGTGTATGTTCAATGAAATCTTTCTTGCACAACGTACGCGTACAATAAATAATTATTTACTATATAAAGTGTTGTGAAATGTGAATTTGTTTCCATTCTCCTTACCGTTGTTGGTCGTTATCAAGTAGTTTCTGCACGTTAGTTAAACGCCTCGCAACGATGTCAGCGTCAGCGCTGTTAGTGACGTCAGCGCTGTTAGTGAAGTCCGCGCTGTTAGTGAAGTCCGCGCTGTTAGTGACTTCCGCGCTGTTAGTGACGTCCGCGCAGTTAGTGACGTCCGCGCAGTTAGTGACGTCTGCGCTGTTAGTGACGTCAGCGCTGTTAGTGACGTCAGCGCTGTTAGTGGCGTCAGCGCTATTAGTGGCGTCAGCGCAATTGGTGTAGTCAGCGCTATTGGTGACGTCAGCGTTATTGGTGACGTCAGCGCTACTAGTGACGTCAGCGCCATTGGAGACGTCAGCGCTATTGGTGACGTCAGCGCCATTGGAGACGTCAGCGCCATTGGAGATGTCAGCACCATTGGAGACGTCAGCGCTATTGGTGACGTCAGCGCCATTGGAGACGTCAGCGCTATTGATGACGCCCGCTCTATTGGAGATGGCAGCGCTATTGGTGATGTCAGGGCTATTGGTGACGACCGCTCTATTGGTGACGTCAGCGCTATTGGTGACGTCAGCGCTATTGGTGACGTCTGCGCTATTGGTGTTGTCAGCGCTATTGGTGGTCTCACCACTATTGGTGGTGTCAGCGCTATTGGTGATACCAGTGCTATTGGTGACGTCAGCGCTCTTGGTGACGTCAGCGAATGAAAACCAATAAAGGCTAAGCGACGAGGGTGTGGGCGCCTTGCAATTTCATATAGGCGAGCTGCCTGCCCTGGGGCTATTTAACTCAGGGTACACTAACACTACGTACCCTGATTAAACTGTCTCCTAAATCGCATTGGTCTGTCGGTCCGCCTACAAATTCGTATGCTCAGTCCACTTTCTCAGTGCATTTTTCATCAGTGCAATTCTCCTTAAATTGAACCTGTTGTTGCATTACGAAAATTTATCTTCCTCGTGTTTGGTTTCATTTAATTTATTTTACGTGCACTGCAAAAAAAAGCGGTACGTTGATAGACTTCGGTGGGTGTGCCTGGGCTAGAGGACTAGGCCTCACGACTGGGCTAGAGGACAGCGGGAGGAGGTACGTTTTTTCTCGTCTTATCAAGCGTGTTAATTAATCTAAACGATATTAATAATTATGACTTCAGTAAGTGTGCTTGGGAGAAATATTTTACAACTCAGATGTACAGTAGCTAAAGAAAATTCATTTATGATTAAAGATTCAGAGAAATCTCCAATGATCATTTTCCGTTCGAAATTTGAGCTCATTGGAAATGTAATTGATATTTTCAATTTAAAAGGGTTGTCCAGATATAATACCGTAAGAAATATCAATTAAAAAAGGTTGTCCAGATATAACACCGTAAGAAATATCAATTGAAAAAGTGTTGTTCAGATATAACACCGTAAGAAATATTATCAATTGAAAAGGGTTGTCCAGTTCTAACACCGTAAGAAATATTATCAATTAAAAAGGGTTGTACAGATATAACACCGTAAGAAATATTATCAATTAAAAAGGGTTGTCCAGATATAACTCCGTAAGAAATATCAATTGAAAAGGGTTGTCCAGTTATAACACCGTAAGAAATATTATCAATTAAAAAGGGTTGTACAGATATAACACCGTAAGAAATATTATCAATTAAAAAGGGTTGTACAGATATAACACCGTAAGAAATATTATCAATTAAAAAGGGTTGTACAGATACAACACCGGGAGAAATTTCCATATAAAGTAAAATTTCGCGTAGGAAAAGTCTTGTTGTTTTTTTCGATTATAGACTAACCATAAGCGAATTTTCTTTCGCTACTGCACATGAGATTTGCATTGTTTTAATTGCTAGGGGGGGGGAGGACTGATGGAGATTGGTTACTAGGGGGGACTGGGGGAGATTGGTTCAACAATTGGCCCTTCGATTAATTGTGCTGCAGGCGGGAGGCTGCTACCCGCCTGCAGCGACTGCCACGATGCAGTGCCCGAGACAGCAATACTGGAGTCAACGTCATGGCTCTAATCCGGCCCGGCATCGACCCCGGTCGGCCGGTGTTAACCCTTACACCCTCTGCTGGGTTCCGGAATCCAATTTCTTTAGATTTCGTTCAATTATGAAAAATCGGACACCATTCTAAAGGTTTTCACCCCAGCATTACTCCTGAAGTGTTCGTTCAAGCGTTATCCAGCTGCCGTAAGACTGTACACTATTTAGTAATTGCGCTCAATCTGCTGTGGTCTCTGGAGCCCAAGCCCTGTATAGTAGCCGGCACCATCTACTGGGTCCCAGAATCCAATGCTAAACTCTTGCCGCGCGCACCATCGGCTGTGGACTCCAGAGCTCAAGCCCTGTTCTGCGCGCATCATCGGCTGAGGACTCTGGGGTCCAGCAAATGCAGTATAATGAATTTGGGTATTACAATGAATGATTTTATATTCATGAACTTGTATGTTTATTTATTTATATATTATTTAATTCCGTTTTCCAGCTAAAATATGTGGATTGTTGAGTTTGGCATGTTATTAATCGTATGTTCTTTTTCCCTTTTCCCATTCTGCCTTGTAGCCGGGGCGTTAGAATCTTGCTACCGTATCCACCGCGTGTCGTAGAAGGCGACTAAAAGGGCGCCCCGTAGCCGGGAGTAGAATCGTGCTACCGTAACCCCTGCGTATCGTAAAAAGCGACTAAAAGGGGCGGAGCGAAGGGGCTAGGAAGCCCGTTCTCTGTAAAACTCTTCCTCAAAGACAGCAAGACGAGCGGGGGGAGGAGAAGCTCACGCTTCTCCGAACCCTATTGTTAGGGTCGCTGAATGTGCATGGCTGTAGTACGAATGATATAAAAAGGAGGGAGGTTGGTGAGATGCTTGTGAGGAGGAAGTTTGATGTGATGGCGCTGAGTGAGACAAAATTGAAAGGTAAGGGAGAATGTGAGTTTGGTGTGGTAAGTGGAAGGAAGTCTGGTGTGGAGGAAGGTTGGGCACGAGAAGGTGTGGTTTTGATATTGAGTGATCGGTTGACTAGTAGCGTTACCGAGTGGAAGGAGGTGTCCTCAAGATTGATGTGGGTAAAAGTCAAGTTAGGCGTACTAAGATGGGTATTTGTGAGTGCTTACGGACCTTACAGCGAGAGGAGTGAAGAGGAGAGGGAGCAATTCTGAACTGAACTGAGTGAGCGTATTGAGAGTTTTGGAGGTAATTTCAATGTAGTTGTACTGGGTGACCTTAATGCGAAAGTTGTAGATATAGTGGTGGAGAATGTGAGAAAGGTATGGCGTTCCCAGTAGAAAAAAATGTCAGTGGAGAAAACCTGATAGGTCTGTGTATGGAGCATGAGTTGGTGGTCGGGAACAGTTTGTTCGAGAAGCGAGATATCCACAAGTACGCATGGGTAAGGATGGCCCATGGTGCAGTGGTTGAGAGAGCACTGATGGATTTTGTGCTGATATCGAGAGAGTGGTGGGGAGGCTGTTGGATGTGCGGATGTTGAGAGGGGAGGGGAGAGGAGGGTCTGATCATCTGCTGGTGGAAGGTAGATTAAGAGTGGAGCAGAAGTGGAAGGGCAACAAACGAGTGGGAGGAGGAAGAGAGGTAGTGAAAGTGAGTGGACTGAATGTGAGAAGTAGAGCCGAGGAGTTCCAGCAGGCGTTGAGGGAAGAATATAACAATGTGAGAGGACAGGACCTGAGAGATGTGGAGGAAGAATGGGAGGCGTTAAGGGATGCGTTGCTGAGATGTGTGAAGAAGGTGTGTGGTGCACGCCGTGTGGGCAGGTGCAGAAGAAAAGATTGCCAGTGGTGGAACGAGGAGGAAGAGCATGGAAAAGAGGTGCGTTTGAGGAGTGGTTGTAGGTGAAGTGGGTGGTGGCTTATGAAAGCTACGAAGAGAGCAGGAGCGAGGTGAAGCGGGTGGTGAGGAGAGCCAAAAGGGACGCTGATGCCCGGTAGGGCAGACGGTTCTGCCAGAATTTCGAGGAGAACAAAAAGATGTTCTGGAAAGAGGTGAAGAGGGTGAGAAAGGGAGAGACCGGAAAAGAGGAAGTGATGAAAGATGAAAATAGCCAGTTGTTGTTGGAAAGTGGTGATATACGGAAGAGATGGGCCGAGTATTTTGACGAGTTGTTGAATGTCGAGGATGACAGTGAGGCTGACATTGTTGATGTGGGTGGTGGTGCTCGGATGCCAGTTTTGGGAGAAAGACTTGTTGCGTACATTATCAGTGAAGAGGTGCAGGAGGCGGTGGACGGGATGAAATCAGGGAAAGCCCCTGGTTTGGATGGAGTTGCGACCGAGTGCCTGAAGAAGGATGGTTAGTAACGGTTGTCGAATGATTGGTGAGTTTACTGAACTTGTGTTTTGTGGCAGGCGTGGTACCGATTGAGTGGGGCAGTGCCTGCATTGTTCCGCTATATAAGAGCGAAAGATAAAAATGAATGCTGCAACTCGAGAGGTATCAGTCTGTTATGTGTGGTTGGTAAGTTATACGGGAGAGTGCTGATCAAAACGATTAGAGACTGCACGGACTGCGCAATTTGAAAGGAACAGTGTGGCTTTACGAGTGGTAGAGGGTGTACCGATCAGCCTTTTGCAGGGAGACAGGTCTGTGAGAAGTACCTTGCCAAAGGAAAGGATGTGTCCTGGCTCTTCATGGATCTGGAGAACGCATACGACAGAATTGACAGGGAAGCGCTGTGGAGGGTGTTGCGTTTGTATGGAGTGGGCGGGCATCTGTTAAAAGCGGTGCAGAGTTTCTATGCTGACAGCCGAGCATGTGTCAGAGTGGGAAGCGAGGTGAGTGATTGGTTCACAGTGAAAGTGGGACTGAGACAAGGCTGCGTGATGTCTCCCTGGCTGTTCAACCTCTACTTGGATGGAGTGGTCAGAGAGGTGAATGCGAGTGTGCTGGGTCGTGGCTTGGAATTGTTGGAAGCGAATGGGCGGAGTTGGCAGTTGAGCCAGTTGCTATTTGCTGATGATACGGCCCTGGTTGCGGATTCGGAGGAGAGGCTATGTAGGCTAGTGTCTGCGTTTGGTAGAGTGTGTGAGAGGAGGAAGCTTCGAGTGAACGTCAGTAGGAGTAAAGTAATAAGATGCTCGAGGAATGTCGATGCGAGCAAAATTAGTGTCACCCTAAATGGAGAACTCTTGGAGGAAGTTCAGTGTTTAAGTATCTGGGCTCCCATGTGGAGATAACTGAACTAGTGGAAACTGAAGTGAAAGCGCGAGTGAAGGAGGTGTTTAAAGTGTTGAGTGCAATGAAGAGTGTAATGAGCTGTAGGACATTGGGGATGGAAGCAAAGAGAGGGCTGTATGAGGGTGTTGCTGTCCTAACTGTGCTCTACGGAGCTGAGACTTGGGGGGTGAGAGCAGAGGAGAGAAGACGGTTGAATATTTTCGAGATGAAATGTTTGAGGAGCATGGCTGGAGTAACGCCGAGAGACCGGATCACCAACGACGTGGTTCGAATCAGAACAGAGATGGTGAAGAAGTTTGAGAACAGAGTGGATTCGTGTGTTCTGAGATGGTTCGGGCACATGGAGAGGAGGGATGAAAGGAGATTGGTGAAAAGGGTGATGAATGCGGAGGCGAGTGATCGCAGGCCTAGAGGTAGACCGAAGTTTGGGTGGATGGATGGTGTGAAGCAGGCGTTAGGAAGGAGAGACACGAATGTGGAGGTGGCGAGAGAGCGTGCAATGAACAGGCGTGAGTGGAGAAGGGTTGTGGATGGTTGATTTTGACGCTGCTCTGATGTGCTTTCTGCCCTTGGCATTACGCTGTCGTGATGGTCGTGGGTGGAAGGGCCCCGGCCATTATGACGCGGCGGGGGTAAACCAGTGAAAACTGTCGGGCCCTGCTGCTGACGACGGATCCTGGGACTGCACTCGTGACCCAGAGTGTACGTTGCGGGGGTACAGGCCGTACCCTTTAGCACAAAGGGCTAAGTTGTGTGAGTGTGACCGTATGAGGGTGTGAGGTGCACCTTGCCGTCGGCCACCCCCCTTTCTGGGGGATGCGGCCCAGTGTCTGGATCTGTATATGTATTCATTCTGGTATCCTGCACTCGTCACTTATTTGCACATCATATTAGATTCCTTGACCGAGAGACGTTAACAAGTGTATTTCATTTGGGTCATCTTGTTAAAATCAACGAGTCAGTATGTGTGGCCGGGATCCTTTAACGAAGAGGGGCCGTGTTTCACTCTCATAGCCATGGTAACCTTATATTGGAAAGAATGTTGGAAGAAGCCTATAAATTAGTTAACGGCTTAAATTTATTTGTATGCCAATGAGGGTCAGAGATTTGGAAGAACACGCTCTCTCAGAGTGACCAAACTTTGGAGTGGTTCTCTTATTGGAGGATCATTTCATACACATAGAAGCAAGGCCCTCACCTATTTCAGAAGTTGGTGTTGATTTGAATGGATCTTCACACTTCGTAACAGAACAGCTTGGGAGGAGGGTGGGGTTTCGTTCTTTTGCATTGTTTTTCTCCTTTGTACATTGCTTTTCTCCTTTGTTCTTTTCACTGTTCAATTTGATTATCTACACAATACACTTTTGTTCTGTTGTGTCTGTTAATATCACAATCAATAATCATGCTCGTTTGAGAATTAACCTGCGGACCTGTTACTATGTTCAAAGGTCAAAATAATTGAAATCAATGACACGTGTATTATTCGTACCTTTCTCCACCTTTAACTTATTTAAACAACCTCAAACTAAAGTTTTATAATAGTGGTGATAAACAGAGCCAGTGTTGTGGTGGTAGCGAGGGCCAGTGTTGTGTTGTGATCGAGAGCCAGTGTTGTGGTGTGAGCCAGGGCCAGTGTTGTGGTATGGGCCAGAGCCAGTGTTGTGGTGTGAGCGAGAGCCAGTGTTGTGGTGTGTGTGACGAGGGCCAGTGTTGTGTTATGGGCCAGGGCCATTGTTGTGGTGTGAGCCAGGGCAAGTGTTGTGATGTGAGCCAGAGCCAGTGTTGTGGTGTGAGCGAGGGCCAGTATTGTGGTATGAGCCAGGGCCAATACTGTCGTGTGAGCCAAGACCAGTGTTGTGGTGTGAGACAGACCCTGAGTTGTGGTGTGAGCCAGAGCCAGGGTTATGGTGTGAGCCAGGGCCAGGGTTGTGGTGTGAGCCAGGCCCAGGGTTGTGGTGTGAGCCAGAACCAAATTCTGTGGTGTGAACGAGGGCCAGTGTTGTAGTGTGAGCCAGTGCCAGTGTTGTGAGCCAGGGAAAGTGTTGTGGTTTGAGCGAGGGCCATTGTTGTGGTTTGAGCGAGGGCCAGTGTTGTGGTGTGAGCCGGGGCCAATGTTGTGGTGTGAGCTGGGGCCAATGTTGTGGTGTGAGCCAGGCCCATGGTTGTGGTTTGAGCCAGGGCCAGTGTTGTGGTGTGAGCCAGGCCCAGGGTTGTGGTGTGAGCCAGGGCCAGTGTTGTGGTGTGAGCCAAGGCCAGTGTTGTGGTTTGAGCGAGGGTCAGTGTTGTTGTTTGAGCGAGAGCAAGTGTTGTGGTGTGAGCCAGAGCCAGTGTTGTGGTGTGAGTCAGAGCCTGTGTTGTGGTGTGAGCCGGGGCCAATGTTGTGGTGTGAGCCAGGCCCAGGGTTGTGGTTTGAGTCAGGGCCAGTGTTGTGGTGTGAGCCAGGGCCAGTGTTGTGGTGTGAGCCAGGCCCAGGGTTGTGGTGTGAGCCAGAGCCAGTGTTGGGGTTTGAGCGAGGGCCAAGGCCAGTGATGTGATGTGAGCCAGGGCCAGTGTTGTGGCGTGAGCCAGGGCCAGTGTTGTGGTTTGAGCGAGGGCCAGTGTTGTGGCGTGAGCCAGAGCCGGTGTTGTGGTGTCAGCCAATGCCAGTGTTGTGGTGTGAGCGAGGGCCAGTGTTGTGGTGTGAGCCAGGGCCAGTGTTGTGGTTTGAGCGAGGGCCAGTGTTGTGGCGTGAGCCAGAGCCAGTGTTGTGGTGTCAGCCAATGCCAGTGTTGTGGTGTGAGCGAGGGCCAGTGTTGTGGTGTGAGCCAGAGCCAGTGTTGTGGTGTGAGCCAGAGCCAGTGTTGTGGTTTGAGCGAAAGCCAGTGTTGTTGTTTGAGCGAGAGCCAGTGTTGTGGTGTGAGCCATAGCCAGTGTTGTGGTTTCAGCGAGAGCCAGTGTTGTGGTGTGAGCCATAGCCAGTGTTGTGGTTTCAGCGAGGGCCAGTGTTGTGGTGTGAGCCAGAGCCAGTGTTGTGGTGTGAGATAGAGCCAGTGTTGTGGTGTGAGCGAGGGCCAGTGTTGTGGTGTGAGCCAGATCCAGTATTGTGTTGTGAGCCAGGGCCAGTGTTGTGGTGTGAGCCAGGGCTAGTGTTGTGTTATGGGCCAAGGCCAGTGTTGTGGTATGAGCCAGAGCCCGTGTTGTGGTGTGGGCGAAGGCCAGAGTTGTGGTGTGAGCCTGGGCCAGTGTTGTGGTGTGAGCCAGAGCCAGTGTTGTGAGGTGAGCTAGGACCAGTGTTGTGGTGTGAGTAAGACCAATGTTGCGGTGTGAACCAGGGCCAATACTGTAGTGTGAGCCAGGGCCAGTGTTGTGGTGCGAGCCAGGGCCAGTGTTGTGGTGTGAGCCAGGGCCAGTGTTGTGGTTTGAGCGAATGCCAGTGTTGTGGTTTGAGCGAGGGCAAGTGTTGTGGTGTGACTTAGAGCCAGTGTTGTGGTATGAGCCAGAGACCGTGTTGTGGTGTGAGCCAAGGCCAATGTTGTGGTGTGAGCCAGGGCCAATGTTGTGATGTGAGCCAGAGCCAGTGTTGTGGTGTGAGCGAGGGCCAGTATTGTGGTATGAGCCGGGGCCAATACTGAAGTGTCATCCGAGGCCAGTGTTGTGGTATGAGACAGACCCAGAGTTGTGGTGTGAGCCAGGGTTGTGGTGTGAGCCAGGCCCAGGGTTGTGGTATGAACCAGAACCAATGTTGTGGTGTGAACGAGGGCCAGCGTTGTAGTGTGAGCCAGTGCCAGTGTTGTGGTGTGAGCCAGGGCCAGTGTTGTGGTTTGAGCGAGGGCCAGTGTTGTGGTTTGAGCGAAGGCCAGTGTTATGGTGTGAGCCGGGGCCAATGTTGTGGTGTGAGCCAGGCCCATGGTTGTGGTGTGAGCCAGGGCCAGTGTTGTGGTGTGAGCCAGGGCCAGTGTTGTGGTGTGAGCCAGGGCCAGTGTTGTGGTGTGAGCCAGGCCCAGGGTTGTGGTGTGAGCCAGAGCCAGTGTTGTGGTGTGAGCCAAGACCGTTGTTGTAATGTGAGCCAGGGCCAGTGTTGTGGCGTGAGCCAGAGCCAGTGTTGTGGTTCGAGCGAGGGCCAGTGTTGTGGCGTGAGGCAGAGGCAGTGTTGTGATGGGAGCCAGATCCAGTGTTGTGGTGTGAGCCAGAGCCAGTGTTGTGGTTTCAGCGAGAGCTAGTGTTGTGGTTTGAGCGAGGGCCAGTGTTGTGGTGTGAGCCAGAGCCAGTGTTGTGGTTTGAGCCTGGGTCAGTGTTGTGGTTTGAGCGAGGGCCAGTGTTGTGGTGTGAGCCAGGGCCAGTGTTGTGGTGTGAGCCAGTGGTGTGGTGTGAGCCAGGGCTAGTGTTGTGGTGTGAGCCAGTGGTGTGGTGTGAGCCAGGGTGAGTGTTGTGGTGTGAGCCAGGGCCAGTGTTGTGGTTTGAGCCTGGGTCAGTGTTGTGGTTTGAGCGATGGCCAGTGTAACATTTGTGTAACATTTATCAAGGCCTCGACCAGTCAATCCTTGCTAATGCTTTGCTAGGCTGTTGAAGGCTGTAAAACATTTTCTCACCTGTGTCACTCGTAAGGTGTATGTATTTATCAGCACATTAATGTTACCCTTATCATGGAGGTAGAAGGCGCTCGAAGTCTGTCTTTGGATTCGCGTACTCCTTGGATAACAGCGTTCGTCTTTGTTATTCCCTGCAAAATCTTTGTAGTGGTGTGCTGATAAGTTCTTATGAAGTCCTCCACCACTTTTCCGCCTAACAAAAATTGAGTCTCCTGCTCTTATCATAGTAGAATTAGCATACTTCAGTGTATTTTAATTCAAGTTGAACTACGCGGTGTAAATTCTGACCCAGAACAAAGAAAAAGAATACGAATATTGTCTAGATGTTTGTTTGTATGTATGTATGTGTGTATAGAATTACAGCCGTTTCCCCCTAATTAGGAGGGTAGCTAAGCTAAGCTAACACAGAGGGGAGAGGCGTCCAATCTCCCGGCTACATGACCCCCGTGTCGCTGCCGGGGCTCGAACTCGCGACCTGCAGCACCAGAGGCTGGCACTACAGACGGATACGCTAACCACTCTACCACGGCGGTCGAGTGGTTATATAACCAAGGCTGGATGCTTTGGTTATATAAGTGAAGTACCTATGCCTCGGGTATCATGTATTCTGTGGTAGTGTAGAAAGCATTATACTTAATACCTGTTAATTGACCATCACTACGTAGACGTATTTGATGGTGCAAGTCTGCTAGATGTCTGACACACATCAAAGGAATATACCGACATGGTTTAGAAGGCGCTACATCACTGTTACTTCTTAATATATCTTTATACTGATTCCGTTCTGTCATCAAAGTTGATACTTTATGAAGCCCCTATACTTCATCATATGAAGTACCCATTACTCGTATGTGTTCCCTGGTCGATAGCTGCTTATGTAACGGCCTTTACACGCCGTACATAGTCGTGTCTTCGTTATCAGGGCCCTTCCACTCGGCTGCTTATATAAGTCTACCATCTCTGAAGTGTTAGGCAATATAATTGATTTAGATCCTTTTATATTTGGTGTACGGTATCACTATAGTTTATCTAGATACAGTTTATCTAACCCTTTTTTATTTACAGTGTGAAAATTCAATGCAGTCCATCATGATACAATTTGTCCGGATACTTTTAAATTTACTGTGTCAAAATTCAATATCTGCTCGTTGGACCAATTATTTGAAATAGAGAGCTAAACAGAGTATCATGCCCACCACTGTTATGGTAGGTACCTAAGGTCACTGTAGGTGACCGGCCTAACAATGCTGCACCGCATCATGCACGTGCCACGCTGCACCGCATCATGCACGTGCCACGCTGCACCGCATCATGCACGTGCCACGCTGCACCGCATCATGCACG
>SDVV010023339.1:0-12776 GCA_016164225.1 Gammarus roeselii | reverse complement strand
GTCTGATCTACTGAACCGGTGTCTGATCTACTGAACCGGTGTCTGATCAACTGAACCATTGTCTGATCTACTGAACCGGTGTCTGATCTACTGAACCGTTGCCTGATCTGAACCACTGTCGGATCTACTGAACCGGTGTCTGATCTACTGAATCGATGTCTGATCTACTGAACCGGTGTCTGATCTACTGAACCGGTGTTTGATCAACTGAACCATTGTCTGATTTACTGAACCGGTGTCTGATCTACTGAACCAGTGTCTGATCTACTAAACCGGTGTCTGATCTACTGAACTAGTGTCTGATCTACTGAACCGGTGTCTGATTTACTAAACCGGTGTCTGATCTACTGAACCGGTGTCTGATCTACTAAACCGGTGTCTGATTTACTGAACCGGTGTCTGATCTACTGAAAGGGAGCCTCACCACGAGAGTAGAATGGTAGGCATTAGTTAATCGTGGCTATTGTTGTTAATCAATAAAATCTGTTCATGAAGAATTTGCTGTTTTTATCATCAAATATATAGAGATATAATGGTGAAGTAGACAGGCTCACACGGCTTGTTCAAACGAGCAAGATTATTTGTTTTCTTTGGTCGCTGATGAAGTGAGCGATGCAACAATTTCATAGAGTCAATCGAGCCAATATTTGCTGTCCATCATCACTATTTGTTGAAATATTTGCTGTCAATAATGCAACATCACAGCGTTTAGTATTCTAAGCTTCTCGAATCAAAACTGCTCAACATATTCTGGCACAAACAACAAATAACTTCAGGGCCGGGACGGCCGATTTATCTCGTGGTCGATGGAACGTAAATGCTGAGTTGGCCAACCATCTTCATGTAACTCTATTAGTTAACTGTACGCTATATGTGTTGGCCGACTCTATTTAAGAAATGGAAGCTACACATGTTGGTCGACTCTATTTAGGTAACTGTACGCCATACGTGTTGGCCGACTCTATTTAGGTAACTGTACGCTTTACGGGTTGGCCGACACTATTTAGGTAACTGTACGCTTTACGTGTTGGCAGACTCTATTTAGGTAACTGTACGCTATACGTGTTGGCCGACTATATTTAGGTAACTGTACGCTTTACGTGTTGGCAGACTCTATTTAGGTAACTGTACGCTATACGTGTTGGCCGACTCTATTTAGGTAACTGTACGCTTTACGTGTTGGCAGACTCTATTTAGGTAACTGTACGCTATACGTGTTGACCGACTCTATTTAAGAACTGGAAGCTATACGTGTTGGCCGACTCTATTTAAGAACTGGAAGCTACACGCATTCGCCGACTCTATTTAGGTAACTGTACGCTATACGTGTTGGCAGACTCTATTTAGGTAACTGTACGCTATACGTGTGCCGACTCTATTTAGGTAACTGTACGCTATACGTGTTGGCAGACTCTATTTAGGTAACTGTACGCTAGACGTGCTGGCAGACTCTATTTAGGTAACTGTACGCTATACGTGTTGGCCGACTCTATATAGGTAACTGTACGCTATACGTGCTGGCCTACTCTATTTAGGTAACTGTACGCTAAACGTGTTGGCAGACCCTATTTAGGTAACTGTACGCTATACGTGTTTGCCGACTCTATTTAGGTAACTGTACGCTATACGTGATAGCTGACTCTATTTAGGTAACTGTACGCTTTACGTGTTGGCAGAACTGGAAGCTACACGTGTTGGCCGACTATCTCTATGCAACTGTAATTTACACGTGTTGGCCATCTATAATTATGTCTGTAAGCTACACGCACTGGACGACAATATTTATAAGCTACACGTGTTCACCGACTTCATTCGTCAATGTCATTTAAGGATAATTTTATTCATTTTCTTTCCTGTTCATACACTCAAATCTCTTGCCAACACATTCATTTAGAAACTTTTTCAATTATCAGACCCACCTTTTATGACTCGCTGCATTGTTTTGTTTTTATGTAAAATGTCATATTAACAATGCAGTTCGTTCCAAAATTATTGTATAAGTACGCCAGAAATCAGAGGAGCAAATGAAATATACAACCTCATGTTGGACATTTCCTATTCTCACTTTGCTTAGTAAATGTGAGATTAGATAGTAAATTGTCATATATCAAGTAAAAGTCTGTTAATCGTTCTTATTATACTTATTTTTCTTAAAATAAATAGTCGAAAGCAACTTTTTATGTGCCTTGAACCTTATATATGATAAAATAATAGGTATACCTATCTAAGTATAGAATGTTGTCTACCGAACAGCTCACGCTGAAGAAGACTTGTTACATATCATGTGAGTAATCTGATGTGTTTGTAATTTGTCGACCCATAATAACACCGAAATAAATTTACAATCCTTTAAATCTTGTAAATCATTAAATCCAATGTTTATGCAACTGTACGTTACACGTCTGGTTACACTTCTGAGCAAGATATCATTTCTTACTGGCGTCTAGAAAGGCTACACATTTACAAAAATAGGCCGCTCTAATGATAACTTTGCAAAAAAACATTTTGAAACTATTTTTTATTTCTTTATTTTACCCCACAAACTCTCACATCTTGTCGTTGACGATTACAGATTCACTTTTCGTATTTCATATCGAACAAAACTGTCCCCCTGTTTGTGATTGTTCAGGAGCTATTCAATTATGATGAGAGACAGACTCATCTCTTCGTAGCGGATTCCTTTCTTTTTCAATGCAATTAAAAATGCTGGAAGCTCTGTCCAATTTGCAAAAAACACGCTTTGTTTGGTGGTGAACGACAAAGAGATACTATGAACACCAAATCCCCTCAATCTCTTCTGCCGGGAAGAACAATCCTGTGTTCGTGTCGAACGAGCAACTTTTGGCGCGAAGTTTCTGCCAGCCTGTTCAGAGGCCTTCCAAAGAACTCGCGGCCAAACTGATCAGTTCTTGCTCATCTGGCTTACAACTTTCGGCCCATTTGAGTATCCGATGGGAAAATAAAGTTAAACTTGTGTTACATAATGTAGGTGGTATTGACGGTTGGGGGAGGAAATTTGAGACATAATTAGTTGCCTGATCGGCGACACCAAACGGAGTACGTCTCGAGGAAACTTGGCCTCAAAATACTAGACATTACGAGGGAAATGGTGACTCGCCGGATGAACTAAGCAATATTGGTATCTAATTGTGGTTTTAAATCTGAGAGAAAAAAATGTATGTGAGAGCTGTATTCCCGTTTGTAAAGTATCCTATGCGAAAGTATATATTATTCAAATGATAACTGTCCGACAACACTTCCTACATTGTAAGCTGGCATTAATTTTGTTGACCATTCACAAATTTTCATTATAATTCACTGGATCTCTTCTAGATTTTTTTAACGATTTTTCTTGCTTGACTCCCCTGGTGAGACACCCTTCAATAGTCACTGTGATCCTTGACGGTAGAAACGGCCATATAAAAGATAAGTGATCAACCTGCCTTGGAGGAAAGGCGCTCTGAACAAACAGTTTCCATCATTGCAAATGCAAGGACATAGTGTCAAATAATGTATCGCATTACCTTGACGCAGCATCCGTAGCACTGCTGATTGCGAATTACATTCTACGGGAAGTTCATTCTAACATTGGAAAGTTATCATAGCATGTCATTCTTCACCAGTTCGTGAGTCTCATTGAGTAGAATTTTCTCTGTCATTGGTAAGCAAGCAAACGAATATAAATGCTGGAACAATTTGTGCAGGAATCGTCAGATTAAAACATGACTGTCACGCTATTTAGAGAAGAACATAAGTTATGGTCAGTATTCGTCGTCAACTACTATGTCATCAGGAGCACGCATCATCCATCTTCATCTCAGCTTCACGGTCACTCTTGCCCCTGATTTGTATCTTTTATTATGGTGGTTCGAAACTAAATTCCATGTTTTCCCCAGCATTCGAGATTCGCTCTGACTGAATCCTCTTTTGTCTTCCCTTTGTCACAGAAAACATTCGATTATTTCGAGACTCAGAGGTTCATAATACATGCAAATGTCACCTTTGTTAACCTCCGCAATTCTTCAGCTTGCTAAAGCTGCTCAAATTTGTTGTGGCGAACCACGGTAAAACTTTTACACGTAGCCAGCGAATTCGCCATTAAAAACTTATCATCTTATTATATTGACAAACTTTTTTAATAAAGCTTTCTGGAATAACTTTGAATAGCATTGTTGGCCTTTGGCTTAGAAAGGCGGTTGTGAGAAGTTGTTAACCACTCAGACATGAAAAGCTTTGATGAATAGCATTGTCGGCCGTTGGCTTAGAAGAGCGGTCACAGGAGTTGCTAACCATTTAGGCATGAAAAGCTTTGATGAATAGCATTGTCGGCCGTTGGCTTAGAAGAGCGGTCATAGGAGTTGCTAACCATTTAGGCATGAAGAGCTTTGATCAATATCGTTAATGTTGGCCGGCTTAAGAGGGGTTGCAAAAAACGATGCACCACTGGCTAACGTATGATTGATTTTGCTGATAATAAGTTCATTACCCAAATGATAAAGACACCTACACGAGGCAGAAACATATCCCTGATCTTTTATTAAATTGTATTGCAGGTGACTCTCATGTCACGAACGTTGACGTTAGCAAACCACCACCAACTGTATCCGTTTTACGATAGAGCTCAGTTGAAATCGTCAACAAACTGCAACACCTCTCAAAAATTGTCAGTAATCGTTCACAAAATAAATAATGACAATTGCACATTACATGAAAAAAATCAAATTTTAAAAAGTGGCTATTGCCCCTTGAAATAAAAAAAAATCCATTTAATAATTAGGAACCACAGTGTCCATGCAATTACCGAATATTCAGTCTAACCTTAGTCTTTGGCAAATTGATGAATAGTTCGATTACGGGAACTCTTAGGAACAAACATGATAGGTAATTCTCAGCTCGACCTATTGTCTCAACGATTCTTGTCAGACAAATCTGCTGTTATTTGTCATGGATAAAATTGAAATTTACGATGCGAAATCTCCAGTTGAAATCATAAACCATAAATTCAAAAAAACTTTCGATAAAATCCCGCACAGACGCTTAGTTGGTTTCCACACCATCGTTATTCGCGGCGAGCTAATAAGCTGGATAAATGTTGGTTCAGGGATAGACAGCAGGAGTCGTACTATAAGGTGCCTCCGCTTCTCGGTGTAATGTAACAATCGGCGTGCCTCAAGGATGTTTATTAGGTGCAGGCCTTTTCATTATATTCATAAACGAATTCGATAAACACGTATTTTCGAATACTAGCAGGTTTGCAGACTATAATAAACTAGAAGGAAGAGTGCAATCAGAGCTTCAGTGTCAGTTAGTCCGATTATTCTTGAATAAATGTTCCTTGGGCAGAAAACTGACAAAACGGTCCTCGCAACCCAAGTAACGAAAACTCCATGTCTGGAATAAAACTGATTACCTTAACCAAAAAGAGATATCTGAATATCATCATTAGTCACAATTTAAAGAAGGCAAGCAATGTAACGATGCTGCTAAAAAGCAAATGAAATGCCAGGTATGTTATCCCCTACTATCTCGTGCGTGAGCAAACACGTTATTTTAAGTTATTCCATGGATTTGTTAGACCGTATCTCGAACGTCATTTCTAAAAAAGACGTGATTGAATTAGAGAAGGTTCAAAGTAGAGTTACTAATCTGAACACCTCGCTGCACAGGAAATCGTACGATGATGGACTTAACAAACTCAACCTTTATTTGCAGTAGAAGCGTCGAATCAGAGGTGACATGATCGAAGTGTGGAAGAACATGAAAAACAAGGATAACGTCGACAGAACGAGCCTTTTCACTCCTCATGCTAACGGAGTGACCAGGAATTGTGGGTGCAAATCATTGGTAAGCGTTTCACACTCGACAATGAGCGTAACTTCTTCACGTATAGAAATGTCGAAGATTTGTTTGAACTTCAAAAAGTAGTTGAAGAAACGAAGCAATCAATACGTTCAAGCTCGACATATTATAGCAGAATCGACGCTAATTAGCATCCGCGTGTAGCACGTTGTAGCACGTTTCAGAATCAGTGCCCGGCATCAGTGCCTATTAGTTTTTAGTTTAAAAATTGTGTCTGGCACTGACACCAGTACTTTTAAAATGGCACTAGCACATTCTCCTTGTCCAGTAATGACACCTGTCACCGTGGTTCAATGAGGAATAATACTGAGACAATCTTAAGTCAACATCGTGGGTAGGTGGTCCTCACTTCACGTGCTGAATTAAGTTGTTTCGAGTATCATCGTTAAAAGATATTGCCTGCTACTACCTTCAAATTCTTGATCCTTTAATACAGATAATACACTGATACAGAATGCATTCCCCGACGTTGTACTGCAGTACTATTATCCCTAATATTACAAGCACCCTAGTTGGGTAAAAAAACGGTTGTTGTCTTCAATTAATTAATTAATGTAATTACTAGAACTATTCAACTCAATGAATGATCTATTCAAATATGAATGACATAAACACCATAAAGCTGCCGAAAGGTGTTAATTTAATTTCAAAATACAGTTAATGGATAAATCATTAAAAAAAAACTTCCTTTTCGTTATTTATTTGATTGGCAAATGAAGAGTTTACAATAATTCTTTCTGGAAGAACTGAGCAACAATTTTATTCGCTGTGATAATTCTCATACAATTGAATGGAGCTACATTTCAACGCTATGCGCTCCTAGCGACAAATGCTTTATTCCAGCCCTTCTAGACACTCCAAGCTCCTTCATTGTAAGCGCTTAATGTACCTTTTAGACGCCCAAATCTTCTCCATTGCAATGAGCCTCTTTCACCGCCCCAAGCTCTTCTCTTGCATTGCCCCTCTCTAGACTCCAAATGCTCCTTTATTAGAATTTACTTAATTGCCTCAAGTCTTTTGATACACCGCCCCTCTCAAGAGGCGCCAAGCTAAGCTCTCTGATACTATGCACCTCTTTTGACGTGGTCAGCTACCATAATGCAATGAATATTTATAGACGTACCAATCTCCCCTAGTAAAATATGCCTTTCTAGGCGCGTTATGCTTCTTTACTGTATAGAGCCTCATGAGACGCGCCAAGTTTTACAATATAACTTGCTCCTCTAGACGCGCTCAGCTTCTCTAATGCATGGCACCTCTATAGACGCACCAAGCTTTTCAATACACTGCACCTCTTAGACATGCCACACTCTCTAATAAACTGCACCTCTTCATACGCTCCGAGCACCTCTAATGCAATGCACCTCGCCAGGTGCGCCAACCCTTCTACTGCAATGTGCTCTGGACGAACCATGAAGTTCCTTTACTGAAAAAAGCCTCTTCAGACGCGATCCGCTCCTTTAATGCAATGTGCTTCTCAACACGCGGCAAACTCCGCTGAATGAAAAATATATACACCAACTCTTCATATTCAAAATTTCAAGGAGGGCTGAGAGCTTACAACTTTAATTAAATAATATCCACGACAAATTGAGATGGCGCTTTTACACTGTTTGTTTCATAGCGTAGTAATTGGGCTGTTCGAGCTGCATTTCCCGTTTATAACAAAAGAGCTCTGCCACAAACAAGCTAATAATTCGTGGATGGCACCTGGCTTATTTGTCTCACAGAAACAAAAGGACAGACTGTACCGGGGATACACATGGTATCCTCTCACGCGTAAAGATGATTTAAACGTTACAAATATGCGTTCACTACACTGACTATTATTACTCGTGAAAATTATAACAAAAATCCGATTGATACCTCTCAAGGAGACATAAAAAAAATTAAATAATAAATAGTAACCTTATTGGAAAGACGAGCGAAGTACTTAGGATTCAATTATTATTGATGATGGGCTCATCTCTGGTCCACAAATGATTTCAAATATTTTCAATAAATACTTAAAAGTTTACCCGCTATCTTTGTAAATCTCTTATTAGCAGCCACATCTCTTCTGAAAATTATTTAGAAAAATCAATCACTGCCCAGCCAATCTTAACCCCTGCCGACAAGAACGAAGTGAAAACAGCCATAAATGGTATAAACCATAGTTGCAATACTGGTTGGGTTAACATCGCAGAACATTTAATTACAGCTATATCTGTGATTATTGTAGCTTCATGGGCCCAACTTATCAATGTCACACCAGCAATTATTTTTTTCCGATGCAATCAAAATCGCTAGAATTAGTCTAACTTATAAAAAAAGTAATGTCAGTCCGGCCCGCGGAAGGCAAAATTTTTGAAAAGTCTGGTTTGCTAGACTGTATACTCACTTACTATCAAAATCAATAACCTACTTTTCCAAAATCGAAATAGCTTCTAGGCTTTTATGAATACAGAGCGTGCTATATTAAAATCTAATGGAGATATTCTTAATGGGTTTGATAGTGAAAAAAAGTCACTTTGAAACTTCTATGAACGTTAGATAAGTCCTCAATTACGTGAAATATGAGGTTTTGATAGCGAAATTACAACATCATTGTAGTTTCATTGACAAGAGTTGGAAAAAATTGAATCTCCTTGATCAAAGGCACCTAGTGAGTGAGAATAAACAATCATCATCTGAAGGTACGCAATATTTAGGAGTACCGCAAGAAACGATCATTGGGCCTTCGCTCTTCCTTATTTATATTAATTTCATTGAAAGCACCAGCGACAGGTAAATTTTTGTCCTAAAACTAAACGGTACAGTTATTAATATGAGTAATCAATTGGTACACATTTCAATTTGGTTCACATCCAACATGTTTACGCAAAATGACGACAAGTCGTAGATACAGATACAGACACTAGGCCGCATCCCCCAGGAAGGGGGGTGGCCGACGGCAAGGCGCACCTCACACCCTCATACGCTCACACTCACACAACTTAGCCCTTTTGTGCTAAAGGGTCAGGCCGGTAGCCCCTCAACTTACACTCTGGGTCCCAAATGCACCGAGGAACCGTCGTCAGCATTATCAAGTAAATGTCGGTTGACCTTGCTTATTTTTTTTTGTTTTTTCTTAAAATCGATAGGCCAATGTCGCGTTTTTTACATGTTTATCCATGTATTGAACCATGGAGATAGAATGTGTCCTTAAACAATGTTCATTGATTGCCGGGATGTTGAGGTCAATTTATTCAATAACCTGAGTTACAAGTGTATATTAAGTATATCTAAGTAGCAAATGTTGGCTTCAGAACAGCTCACGCTGACGAAAATTTGGTACATACGATCTCTGTATTCTGATATCGCTGCAATTTGTCAACCTGTCATTATACCTACAGATTTTTAAATCCTTAGAAAAATGTAAGCAAATACTTTTAAAAATCAATGGGTCTTCCATACCGCGCAAGCAATTCTGAATCAACTCGTGTCTCTAGATGCGCCGAGCTCTTTTACTGTACAGCGCCGATTTAGACTTATTAAACTCCTGTAATGCATTGAATCTCTAGATTCGCCACACTCTTCTAATGGAATAAGCTTTTCTAGACACGCAAAACACTTATAATGCGATGCACCTCGACGGACGCGCTAGAGCCTCTCGTTGGCAGGCAGAGCGGTGTAGAGGGGTGCGAAGGGTTTACCAAGAATTATAGGGAAAAGATTGTACGAACCGGCTCGACTAAATAGCCACTTGGACGCCGATAAAATGACGGACGAGACGGCCTGTTTATGGGGACGTTTTATTAAACTTTGATCCAAAGTGTGTACAGGAAATGGTATGGAAACGGTCAACACAACTTGTCTCATCACCATCACACACTCTCCTCTCCGCTTGACTCACCAGCATCACACACTCCCCTCTCCATTTGACTCACCACCATTAAACACTCCTCTCTCCTCTTGTTCTAGCTTCAACACACCTTCTTCTCTCTTGTCTTCTTACAGCCAACACACCCTTCTCTGGATCCTTGTCTTACGCTTATCCCCCTCATCCCATATGCCTTGCCTTACGTCCATCCCAACCTCCTTCTCCCCTTGTCTTTGCCCCATCACACCCTATCGTCTTTTCGGGTTTTACCGTCATCACACCCTCACCCTCCTCTTGTCATACCAATATCACAACATCCCCTATCGTTTCACTACTCGCATCCCTTTCCTCTTACACCCGCCCACACAGCCCACACCACACACAACCCACGCGCATGAGTGTCTCCTTTCAGGTCATCATGCAATACTTTTGACGTCTAACACCCAAGTTGTCCCAATGTAATTGGAAATGCATTGGGCCAAATAAAGTCTATTTTTTTATGGAGCAACTTATTAATGTATTGATTTATACGATATATATTCAACCGTTTGGACTAATTATCCCACGCCAAGCGAAAGTTCTAAGCACCTTGCGCTGGAGGATAACTTGCTAACAACAGAGAGGAAACTTGAAAGGGCTTGGCGATGCATTACAAAGTTGTGTTTGGCCCTCCTCAGAACTTCGTTCAACAAAGGGTGTAGGAGGCTTAACTACCTGAAAGGATGCAGTGTTTGAGCTCAAACAGAAGACAATGTCCCATGGAGTGGTTTAAATTATAGAGAAAAAAATTGCTGACGAAGAAATATACGTATTACGCTTTAGAAAATGAATCAAATTTAAAATCCTGATCATAATCTGAATTGTAGATATTCTAAAATACGGCATTATCCCAGGAGATGCGATGGGTTTCTAATTCATAGATAACCATATGGATTCATTATGAAACTAGTGTACCTGTTTTACTCGATAGTCATGGCGTACAAATAAATTGGTAAAAAGAAACAAAAATCATTACATTTGGAAATGCATTTTAGACTGGAAAATAATGCAAATAGATCAATTATCCCAGACAGTTCTCGTTGTGTGTAGGTGAGGGTGAGAATCAATAGATAAATAGGGTTCTCTTTCTGCGGACTGAATAGAGTGAAGCGGGTAAGAACGATAAAGTTCAGTAGCAGTAGACAACAGCATGCGTCAATGGGCAACACAATTCGTCAATGGACAACAACATGCGTCAATGGACAACAGCATGCGTCGATGGACATCAGCGTGCGTTAATGGACAACAGCATGCCCCAATGGACAACAACATGTTCCAATGGACAACAGCATGTCGCAATGGACAACAGCATGTTCCAATGGACAACAGCATGCCCCAATGGACAACAGCATGTTCCAATGGACAACAGCATGCCCCAATGGACAACAGCATGTTCCAATGGACAACAGCATGACGCAATGGACAACAACGTGCGTCAATGGACAACAGCATGCATCAATGGAAAACAGTTAGTGTCAATGGACAACAACATGCGTCAATGGACAACAGCATGCCCCAATGGGCAACAACATGCCCCAAAGGACAACAGCATGCGCAAGAGGATAACGACATGCATTAATGGACAACAGCATGCCTCAATGGACAACAGCATGCGTCAATAGACAACAGCATGTCCCAATGGACAACAGCATGCGTCAATGGGCAACAGCATGCGTCAATAGACAACAGCATGTCCCAATGGACAACAACATGAGTCAATGGGCAACAGCATGTGCAATAGACAACAGCATGCGTCAACGGACAACAACATGCGTTAATGGACAACAGCAAGCGTCAAAGGACAACAGTTAGCGACAACTGACAACAACATGCGTCATTGGACATGAGTCAATGGACAACAGCATGCGTCGATGGACAACAGCATGCGTCAATGGACAATAGCATGCGCAAACCCGATAACCAGAACAAGACGCATGCCCGTAGAGTGGGACGGCACTTGCAGATCTTACGGGAATTGCCTTGTTTAATAACATCAATCGAGGATGACCCGTTGGGAGAAACAGAATGATGCACTGCGATATTGGATCAAAAGCAAAGCGCAGCTTGAGTGGACATAGGATTTAAATTATTTCGACTGTTGGGAAAAAATGGATTTCCATAAGACGTGTCTGCCAGAAGTGATATGTTTAAAAAGGTTGACAACAAGTACAGAATAAAACTTTCCTCGCAGTCTAGTTTCGTACATGGACTACAGCAGAGGAAAGGCAGAACGCTAAACATTTTTGTACTCATCCCCATAGCTCTCACACATACACTCATCCCCATAGCTCGCACACTTACAGTTCATCCCCTTTTAGTGAAAAGTGTCAAGCAGGGAGCTCTGGTTCTCTCACTCATGTTCAACACCGAGCTCAGACGACGATGCCATTAGCAAGGACCAGCTGCTTTCGCTGATTTACCCCGTCGCATGATTTATGCCGGGTATTTTCTTCCACCCAGCCAAGGCCATCTACAGTTCTTGGCCTGGGTGTCTTTTGGACGACGTCACGCTAGGAGGCCAGCTAGAGAATGGGTCTACAAATAATATTACACTAATATTACAACCGTATCTAACCGTATATTTTCGCGTATTCTCGTCAAGCTTCAAAAGAAGTATTTAACAAAAAATTCAAACTAAATTACATTCGTTTATGGTCGGGTCAGTTATAAACGAATATATTTACCGAGAGTAATCATTGAAGTCATGGAATTATTGTTTCAAAAGGTATCTTTTGTGTATGTGGTAATAGCTCATTAGTGAAATTAGTGAGTATCAATGGAGTTTATTAGTTGAAACTCTGCCCCGTACAGAAGTACAATTATTGTACGTGTGATTTTTTTTGTTGTACAAGGATGTATGAATGTACAGATATGTATTTAATTTTGTGTCCGCTTACACCATATACAGTGTTGTATCTACAAATAAATTCAATTTACTGTGAAATGTATAAACGCCAATTTATAAATGAAATTGAACAACAACTTCTATTGGCATTATAATTATAAGGATGTTGACGTTGACATCTTGGGTCGTTAT
>SDVV010023338.1:0-12776 GCA_016164225.1 Gammarus roeselii | reverse complement strand
TGTGAAGATATTTTCTGTCGTACCATGTCACTGTATTGGGTTTTAGGTGGGTTGTCCGCCATCAGCTGTTGATGAGGTAGTGATGTCGGTGGTGATGGTGGCGGTGGGGAGCGTAGTGGTGTCAATGATGGTGATGGTGCTCGCGAGAGCGAGAGAGTAGGCAACTGAGTTCGTGGTAGTGGTATCAGTGGTGGTTGCGCTGGTGGTGGTGAGCCCGCCTGAACAGCTGGTCGCGGTATCATAGTGCACCGCGCTGACTTGTTTTGAGGCACGGCAGATCCGGCTTTGCCAAACGTACGACCTCTTTGAAGGCCTTCAGTTGCCGTCGGTTCATGGATACCTTTTAAGATACTGGACGATTTTTTCTCGGCAAGCATTGGCAAGCATTGTCACTGAGCCGTACCAATGAGCCACCTTAGGACACATACAAAACTGACGCCGACTTGTCAGTTGTGAAAGTCTTCACGCAATTAGGGCACGACCAATGAAGCGTAGCCAAAATGTCCTTCAAGGGATAGGGGGAAATTTAATTATTCATTGATTGTGAGATTATAAAGCTTACTCCATCGATTTTCTCCATACATTGATTCAGATTTTCGTGCATTGAGCAACTTAGCGCTCGCTCCGTTCTTATTATTTCCTTGTCCTTTCCCGCTTCGGCATTTCTTTGAAATACAGCTTTTGGCAAAGCTACGTCATCTGTAGGAAATTTTATATGCACAACCTAACGATAACAAGTCCACCAAAGAATTCAGGCCAGGGTCTAGCTTCTGTGACGTCACAACAGTGAGCGACATCGTCCAATCAGTGAGAAGGAGAGTGGATTGCTCCGAGCCGCGAATCGTCCCATCATTCCCCTTCCAATATCGCTTAAGAGAATCTCCAGAATAAATTTACCTCTTTCGGGACTGAGTGTTGAGAGAAGTTTCATCGATTACAGACGGATTGCAATATAAAATTATGTTCCCGATTTGCATCGGAAATATATTCGAATCATGTTTTCAAAGTTGAAAGAATTTAAAATGCTTAAAAACAATAGCTTTATACCGCTTTATACTGCATCTGAAAAGCAGTATTAGACTCGATACTGCATCTAACTGGAATTAAATACGCAGTGTTAGACTTGATACTGCATCTAACTGGAATTGGATACGCAGTGTTAGACTCGATACTGCATCTAACTGGAATTAAATACGCAGTGTTAGACTTGATACTGCATCTAACTGGAATTGGATACGCAGTGTTAGACTCGATACTGCATCTGATTAGAATCTGATATGCAGTGTTAGACTCGATACTGCATCTAACTGGAATTGGATCCGCAGTGTTAGATTCTATACTGCATCTAACTGGAATCTGATAAACAATGTTAGACTCGATACTGCATCTAACTGGAATCTGATGCGCAAACACACTGCGTATCAGATTTTAGTTAGATACAGTATCGAGTCTAACATTGTTTATCAGATTCCAGTTAGATGCAGTATAGAGTCTAACACTTCCCGACCATTTGTTGGGCATCACCGCCCCTGCTCTCTACGATCGCCCCGTCAACCTTTTAGAGTCGAGCTTCGCAGCTGTCCTAGCATTCCATTACCTGCGTTCACAAAGTGGGCTGAGGATTACACGAGTATGAGAACTAATACTGACTAGAACAAATGGTACTAAGGAGGACCCTGGAAGGAAGAGGGAGACAGGAAGAAATTATATAAGCTGGAGAGAGAATGAATTGAAAATGTGTTCATGTGAGGTGCACTTGGAATTTATCAACGGATAAACAATACAGAAAATCCCAACAATAACCGTGGATAACGATGAGATAAGTTATAGATAACATAATAGGAGAATATCTTTTAGAGCCCTGGTTGCGACAAGGTAGCCACTAGAGGTTGTTCATTCAGTGATGCTCCTACAAATTGCATGTGCTGATATTTGTCTGCATGTGGGTTGCACTCACAATCTTACATTTGAATATTTATTAACTCGTGCGACAGTAGGTACGCTGACGAGCATGATCACGGATACGATCACAATCACGGGCACGGTCCCGAGAACGATCATAATCATGAAATGTACGTTTTATTCCTCCTGTGTTAAGTAATAACTGAGAACACTCTTAATAGCAAAAGTTGGTTCCCTTTTTCTGCTATTACCTTAAATCGCATGTTTGCTTGCCTGATATTTGTTCGTGTAAATATAATTTTAAACTCTGTAAAGACGGCCAAGAGGCCATTAAGAGAGAGCTACCCTGGCCCTTGGTGGGAACCATGGGTCAGAGGAGGGGAAAGAACAAACTCCAATCTAAGGGGCTAGTGTCCCCTCCGGAGTGACAAAGACCAGGATCCCAACAACGAGAATGCCAGCCTCTCAAAGACGAACAGCGCCAAAGAAGACGACCGGACAAGTGACCGTTTCACGGAGTTGACCAGAAGCATTCGCAGGAATAACAATTTACAAAACCAAGCGACCGGCCTTTCCGAGCAGGAAACTGAAGACTTCACCGCACATTCCTGTGCAATCGACGACCGTCCAACTAGGCTCCAGTTTCATATCAAAGCTAAATCACTTCGAATGTACGAACTCGGGAAGAACCGACCAACCAAGGAGCCCGTTGCCCAACGCATGTGCCTCTATACCTTCACTTCCGATGACAACCTCAACGACTCTCCTCCTAAAAAAGAATGAGTTTCAAGAGCTGCAGGGAAGATGCAGCTCTCCCCATCTAATTAACACATCCTATTCGACAACAGTTCCAACTTTCCCGAACATTTGAAAATCACATTCGATGACACGGACATACCGATATCTGGCCCTCATACTCTACGAGAAGAACTTGCATCCACTGCTGCCCGTCTAGTCCTAAACATCACCACCAGAGACAACAAAACCTTCCCCGTCAAAGTAGATGCGAAGCTTCAGAGCGACACTATACTCTTAGAAACAGAATATGAAATTCAACTGTCGTACTCCCCCAAGCTACATATACATACCACGTTTGATACCAAAACCATGGTTACACCCTTCGACAGACGTCCGATGCCAAGTTTTAAATGCTAGAAAAAAAATACAGACACACGAGCAGAGATTGTCACGGTGCGCGAAGAAGCTCACAAAGCTCCAAGACGACCATGACAGAAGGGACGATGCCCAGTTGCGCCCATCCGAAGAATTCCAATGCTTTTAGTGCAAAGCAAACGGCCACACCACGGGACACAAGGACTGCCCCCAAGATTAAAAATAAAGGTCGGGCGGAGAGAGGCTATGGCCATGATGTACTCCAGGCTGATCCTCCCACCCAAGAGGAAATATCGGCCTCTTCCCTGCTTACTTCCTCATAACGTTCATGATAGTGGTGCCAGCAAAAGTTGCACTCTCAACAAATCCATTCATTATGATAAACTCACGCTCACAATACCTGAGAAGTAACACGTCGTAATACTCGAACAAAGAAATGCTATACAAAAAATTATCCCCATCGACAAACACAAAGTAACTGTTGAATTACATCCGTCCTTCAACGATACAAAACTGCTAATATCGTACCCTTCCTGCCACACCCCCACAACTGACCTGAGTGCTTTCGCAGCAGGCTTAGCACAAGATTATGGAATACGAAAGTTTCTCTAGCAATATGGATCATATCACCAAACTCTCAATCTACCGCGTAGCAAATCACCTTCGCAAGATCTGACGCACCAGAATTCTTAGTAATCCCGGGTGAACAAGAAAAAACAAAAAACTTACCGTGTGCGATATGGTCTGCAATGTGCAAAAAAATGCCTTGAATACCGCCACGTCTTCAAATACTGCAAGCCGTACACACCTCACACGTTGTAAAATGTGCGCCTCCGAGCATGACAGAACGAACTGCAAAGCCTTCCATCCTACGAGCCACCACTGCTCATGCCTCCATGAGCCGCCGACCGCGACAATCATACAAAACGATCGCAGAGTCTAACAAGGCATTTAAATCTGACAAGACGAAAAACCCAAATCGAAATATTTATACCAGAGCAGATAAATCTCCAAGTTTACCCAACTCATTAGACGATGCTCATACATCGTCAACTCAACCTAATAACAAAACCTCAACACCCCTCACTAGCAGTAACATCATTGCATTCAACCCAGCGGCCCACCTCGTACTTGAGGTGAGTGGCCCTAGCAATGAACCCATCGGATCCATGGAGGACACCGTGATGGATGCTTCCATCTCAGTAGACCAGAAGTCGTATCCGATGCCCACTCGCCACAACGAAAAAAGATCAGCAACAGCTCACGAACAACATGTCGTAAATATCAGAAAGAAGATCGGCTTCTAGTCGTTTTAATCGAGGCCTCACCCAGCGGAAACCAAAGTGAGGGATTCAACTCTCCGTTTGCATGCCCGATTCCAGAACATCTCACCAGTGCGAACGATCATTGGCTGCGTGAGGACACGTTGAAAACTTACAACGAAAGTTGTTCAACGAACCGTTAAACAACCAGGCACCTAAGCTGACACAAATATTCAACGGGCTACAAAACCAACCATGCACTTTGGAAAGGATTCCACAGATGACAAGCGCGCTTTCTCGAGAAGCAAACACACGAAGTGGACACCCATGTCCATTTCTTCTTACAAGTGCACTCACAGCCGCGAATGCAATACTTCTAGCAGACGCTCCCGATCTAGGACACCTAAGCAAACTCAAAGACACGAACACTACGCGACCACTCCAGATCATCAAGATCTGGGCGTGAACCGCGTTCAGAATGATCAACAGATTAATACGCCGGTGGAACTGTCAGGGACTTAGAAACAAGAAAACGAATTGACATCCTTAACCAACACCCATACACCTTTGGTGATGGGTCTTCAGGAGATCAAACTCCAAAAGACCGTCACCTTCACAATCCCCCACCATATCATAGATCGCCGAGAAGGCCACAATAATGTGACGTCCGGAGTCACATTATTGCGGAGTTCATGTTGGCTACACTTTATTTGACACAATAATATGTGTCAACGTTTCGAATGGTCTTTCACACATCATCAAGAAAAATGTAAAAAGTATGTTAAAAGAAATTCCGAAAATTTGAGGATGAGCAAACTGGTTGAATCCAAGATATTAAAAAATGAAAACGAAAAAGTGCATTGCCCATTAATATCTGGAGATTCCTGTAGGATATAGATGGCTTCGGCGAAAGCAAGCCGTGTTGTCTCCGCACTGTCGCAGGAAAGTTGTCTTATACTAACAGCGAAATCGATCGTGAAATTCAGAAACTCACTCAGGAAAACGTAGGCGATAACTCAGGCATAATAGGAGACACCCAAGAACTGTTCTATGCAAATTAAATGAGGTCTGCTCACAAAACCCAAGAAAGGGGCTTCGACAAATCATAGCCCGAAATGTAAATACTCACGAGGCAAATGCTAAGCTCAAAGTGAACATCCACGAGAATAGGAAAGTTCACAACCTCGCAATGAAGAATAACTCGACTACGACGTCCAAACTGCAGTCTACCAATGTAGTTTACAATTTTTTTTGCCATAACAAAGATTGTAAACTTCGAAAAAATGTCAATTGCATTAGCATGACTGCAACTACGCTAAGCAGACGACTCCTCTGCCACCTGAACTCCGCGACAGCACTTGCCGACGGAGCATAGTATCGCAATAACCCAAACCGACCTCATTGACAACACAACTATCCTGAGACAGTGCGGAGACACCCCACGGCATGCCATCTCCGAAGCCCTTAATGTCCTAGAGGAATCTTCAGCTATTAATGAGCATTGCACTAATTTTTCCCGAACCCTCAAAATTCAACTGATTTAATTCCAATACTTTTTCCTGTTTCTGGTATCTTGGATTTAACCAACTTGCTCATCCTCAATTTTTCGGAATTTCTTTCCACATACTACTTCCATTTCCTAGATAATGAATGAATGGCCATTCGAAACGTTGACCTATATTGTTGTGTCAAATAAAGTGTAGCCAGCATGAACTTCAGTAATTTACTCTACCCCTTACCTCATCAGACTACGTGCCCTATCCCGGATATTGAACGAACCATTAGCAAGTAAATCAATTGCCAATTTCCTTTGGTCTTCAACAGTACATGCATAGAAGAAAAATCCTGCCAAAGATCAATATCTCTAGCTGAAAATGTAATTTAGTGTTCCATGGCGCGTTTCGCTGTCATTAGCTCATCAGATGGGAAGTGTCAAACAGAATTTATATATGAGCAATTACTAATATTTTGTATGTTATATAGTACTGGCGAGCAACCATGCTATAGAAATTAGTCATGAATAAAAGGAATTTATTAAGTTATTTATTTATTGAATTCATAGTGGAACTAATTACAAAATATTGATGAAATTGAAAATAATTTTTGCGCAGAAATTAGGACACTGGCCGAATTTAAAGGCAAATTTGACCAGGAATCTGAAAACCAGTAAAATATTTTCTGGCTACAGCATGAAGCAATCTAGGGTAATTTAGTGTACGAACATAGGTTTTTGGGTGTGTTTTCACCGGGTTTGTATGCTATTTACTATCCATAATAGATCAGAGATGTAATCAGGGAATAATTGCTCGGGAAAGTAATCGTCTGGTTTACCGTCTCAAGGAACGACTTCTGACATTACATCGCTTTACAAACCGTACGGAAAAGGGCATCACATCCATGTAATCTTTTCACGATGAAATAATTTTATAATCAGAGATGGCAAAATCTAACGCATGTATTTATTAAAACTGCATATATGGTTGGTTCTTGATAGCTGTAATATGCATGAAAAAAGGAGCATCACATTTGATGCACATAAAAAATACTATTTTGGTGCTATTGGTCATGTTCGATTGAAAGATTCATAATCTGTCCATGTGCTGTGAAGCACCTAAGAACTGAAAACATTCCGCGTTTGTGCGTTTTCTCGATATTTTTCCAAGTCGATGGAAGTCCGGCGTCTGGGGCTAACGGGCGACGCCGAGAAGGAAATGGGTGCCTTCAAAAGAGAGACAATGACCCAGAAAATAGCCGGAGGTGTGCTAAATGGGGCAGAAGCAGCAGAAAAACACGGACCAAGGAGGGTCCAATGCGTTAGTCAAGACTAAGCAGCGCCTGCTCTATAATAATCGTCGTGCTTTGAATATGACCCGGAGGAATACAATTCTGCTTATTGCTCGGATACATAATGAAGTATTGCATCGCTCATTGCTCGGATTCATTATGAAGCATTGCATTGCTTATTGCTCGGCTACATTATGAATCATTGCATTGCATATTGCTCGGATACATTATGAAGCATTGCATTGCTTATTGTTCGGATACATTATGAAGTATTTCATTGCTTATTGCTCGGATTCATTATGGAGCATTGCATTGCTTATTGCTCGGATTCATTATGAAGCATTGCATTGCTTATTGCTCGGCTACATTATGAATCATTGCATTGCATATTGCTCGGATACATTATGAAGCATTGCATTGCTTATTGTTCGGATACATTATGAAGTATTTCATTGCTTATTGCTCGGATTCATTATGGAGCATTGCATTGCTTATTGCTCGGATTCATTATGAAGCATTGCATTGCTTATTGCTCGGCTACATTATGAATCATTGCATTGCATATTGCTCGGATACATTATGAAGCATTGCATTGCATATTGTTCGGATACATTATGAAGTATTTCATTGCTTATTGCTCGGATTCATTATGGAGCATTGCATTGCTTATTGCTCGGATACATTATGAAGCATTGCATTGCTTATTGTTCGGATACATTATGAAGTATTTCATTGCTTATTGCTCGGATTCATTATGAAGCATTGCATTGCTTATTGTTCAGATACATTATGAAATATTGCATTGCTTATTGCTCGGATTCATTATGAAGCTTTGCATTGCTTATTGTTCAGATACATTATGAAGCATTGCATTGCTTATCGCTCGGATTCATTATGAAGCATGGCAGTGCTTATTGCTCGGATACATTATGAAACACTACATTGCTTATTACTCGGATTCATTATGAAGAATTGCATTGCTTACATGTATTGCTCGGATACATTATGAAGCATTGCATTGCTTATTGTTCGGATACATTATGAAGCATTGCATTGTTTATTGCTCGGATACATTATGAAGCATTGCATTGCTTATTGCTCGGATACATTATGAAGCATTGCATTGCTTATTGTACGGATACATCATGAAGCATTGCATAGCTTATTGCTCGGATACATTATGAAGCATTACATTGCTTATTGCTCGCATACATCATGAAGCATTGCATTGCTTATCGCTCGGATTCATTATGAAGCATGGCAGTGCTTATTGCTCGGATACATTATGAAACACTACATTGCTTATTACTCGGATTCATTATTAAGAATTGCATTGCTTATTGCTCGGATACATTATGAAGCATTGCATTGCTTATTGTTCGGATACATTATGAAGCATTGCATTGTTTATTGCTCGGATACATTATGAAGCATTGCATTGCTTATTGCTCGGATACATTATGAAGCATTGCATTGCTTATTGTTCGGATACATCATGAAGCATTGCATAGCTTATTGCTCGGATACATTATGAAGCATTACATTGCTTATTGCTCGCATACATCATGAAACATTGCATTGCTTATTGCTCGGATTCGTTTTTTAGACGAAAAAGCGACTAGCCGGTAAAAACACAACATGATTTACCGTAGGATAGTCCATTGATTGGTCGATTGATTGGTCGTTCCTAAATCGAAAATTGATTTTTTCTTACGTTATCTGCTCCCGCCAGCATCAATAACATTGGCTCCAAGTTCGAGTTCAATGACTGAACAGCGCATTCTGTCAGTAATGTCAGCAACTTATTACCGAATTCTTACTGAAATGAAGCAGTGAAAACAGAATTCACTGCTTCACCTCGCACTCTTTCCATAGAGGTATAATTGGGTTGTAGTCGAAAGACTGAGGCGTCATTTTAATACGATATAGGTATTGATGAAGCTTCCTGAACCTCTTACTTACACAATATTTGCTCCGACCAGGGTTGTCTTGGAAGATATCAATCCCATCAGGAAAGAATTATCTGTTTATGAGGACACTTTGTCTTCAAATGCTTCCAAACGATTCCTGCAGTTCAAATATTCATCAGCCGTGAACCATGAGTCGATTTCAAGACCGTCAGCAAACAAAAGGGGTGCCATACCCACAAATATAAGAGTTCATATTACTGCCGGACATTTGCTATGACGAAGTCTAGGTTAATCAGCGTGTCCCCAGATAATCTCGCTGTCACCAGAGGATACAAGTAAGCCATTGTCTGTGACGGATTCACAACCCCAATGGTTCTCATATTCTTCTAACACACTCGTGATCTTTAATGGCCTTTCACCTCATGCACCAAACCGAAACGCGGAAGATTTCGTCGCTTTGTGCGCGTAAAAATGCTTGTGAGTGGCTTTCCTCTAGTCACTTAACTCACCAAACCCAAGCTTGAAAACTCTTTCCATCGCTGGTAAACATGTCCGGGAGATGCTGAGTTGGTTTGCAATTAGATAGCAATAAGTAAGTCAGGGATCTCCTGTTATGGTCATCCGAGATTTTATTCCTGTCATGATCCAAACTAGCCAGCAGTTATTGGCTTACCGCTGATTCTCCAACGCTGAACAATGAGGTTTTCTCTTTCATTGCCGCCCCTGTAATTCGAGAAATCTCCGATGATTCCCAAATTGATCTAACCAATGCATCCCTCTTTTTGAACAGGAATGGATATTTTCCACAGACGCGTACAACACGTCCTTTCAATACTGTTTGTTAGAAGGCGAACATTCATGAGCTGCCACCCTCGTTAAAAAAAATGTTTATGGTACACAATGATTTTTTTTTCGTATGCTGACACTTTCCCTTGAATTGTTCTTCATCCAGGAAATATATCTGATCCATGAAAGTGTATGTTAGTGGTTCGGAATAACGACTGCAGGACTGTGTGAATTGCTCTAACTGACAATATTAGGATTCGGTGTGTGTTATCTCAGAGCAAGCACGTGGCGTCGTGTGTCACCAAGATAAGTTTACCAATACATCCGTGAAATCTGGAAAGTTCCAAATGACGCATTGGCAGTTGGTTTACCTCTAGGTCTTACCCACCACTTTTATCCCTTGGTAAATTTAAAATCTGTTTCCAATTAGGAAATTGTTTTTGTCAAAGCCACATAAAAGGGTCCTTTCAAATAAGTGGTACACAGCTTATGGTGCAGAATGCAACCTCGGATGGATGCATCGAGACTATAGGCCACTAGATCTCTAATTACTTACCATTTTTACTTTATTGACAATTTTGAAATAACGACAGAATATGGAACTCTGGCCTTGGGCCAGGAACTTTCAGAATGATCTTACAAATGTACCTACGTGGGTTATAGGCCTTTCACTTAATTTCTCCATTAGGAACACGACATCATTGCAGATCAATACACATTGTTGTCATATACATTTCTAAATGAATGATTTCCGTCGCAACTATCGTAAATTGCAAGAAACATAAGAATGATTTTTTCACACATGCTACTATTTGTTACAACAGGAAGAATGTGACTGGTGATTGGCTGATGATATTATCAAGTTAGAAGTCCCTGAACAATTATATATAACATTAAAAAAAATGCATTTGTTCGAATTTTAGTTCACGTATGAGATACGTAATCACTTGCCTGTTGAATGAACAGTTAATACCATGAATGTCGTTACTGAGATACATTCTTTCCCTAAAATTGTATAACAGAGCCTACGAAGTAATATCAGCAAATTTTTTTCTACAATCGAAATATCAAATCAAAATCTAACCTTATTTGCTTCACACATTTCAGTCAGTATTGCGTACACCTTGTCTTACATCTACCCAATCACATCTCAAAGTTAAGTGACGCAACTATTAAACCTACCAAGCCAGAGGTGACCCAGCCTCCGTTAAGCGGTGCGAGTTCTTTCGTCAAGGTTGAAACGAATGGACCCTTTCCAATAACACCCTCGTCTGGACAGGTGAGATCAAGCGGCATTGAAAGTAAACAGCGCCCCATGAGTAGAGGGAGGATGGGGAGACGGATGGGTGGGGGGTTGGGAGGAGGGCGGCTGGGGAGAGGAAGGCCGCGGGAAAATGGAGATGATAAGTTAACGGGTACCATATGGACGGAGAAGACATAGCTTATTCTGCACTAACAGACGTCCTAGGACAATACCAGTAAATAGATTATTTATTATTCTTTGTTAGCGTAACTATATATAATATTACTTTTTTATCAACTATTACAAATACAAAAATATTAAAACTGTCTTAAAATCGTATGTTAATCGTTCAAGTTGATTTATATACAACAAATCAAATGTTATTGTATTTTAATGCGATAAATAATTGTATACGGGTACCGTTTTCAACAGCAAGGGTAATAGCTACTGAATCACACACTACAAAGAGGCGTTTCGCCTAATATTCTCTTAGCTCACCTCGATGGTCTCAAGTTCACCACGAAGTTGGTTAAGTTCATGTCCGATGCAGCGATACAAAGACAGTGAGCTCAGGTGATCGGTCAAAACAAAGATCATGCGAGGCCGATTAGCTTATTATATTAAACGTATCTTATATTTAATGATGATATTGTATACGAATATTTGAATATGAGTAGTTATATTTCATTCAGACACGGTTTAATAGTTGATTGATCGCTTCACATCTTCGGCATTCCAAGTTCACCAGTACATCAGCTTTATTGAACCTAACATTTCTGGGGTCAATATTACTTTTTTATTCAGAGTGACACCGGGGAATTTACCGTGATGCCTTTTAAACCCTGAATGAATTCATCATTAGCGACGATTTTGATGAGTTGAGTTACACACGTCAACCAAAAGAGCATGAGGCGAAGCGCCTTAGTGGTTAACACAATACCATAGTTCGGTGAAGACTCAACATCTCCTGCCAGTGAGAAGGCGTCGTTCAACCCCAGCACGTCACGAAAGTCTCCCGCAACCACAGGTGTGGCAACAGCTAGAGTTCGGATATGTTGGCAGGAGTAAATGAAGGCCAACTATTACCTGGTAAATCCACAAACTTGAGTCGAGCTGAGAGGTGATATTCACCGATTAAATCCTAGCTTGTAACTAGTTTATTAAAGACTTCGATAGTGTCAAGCCCTGCTCATGGCCCGGGCCATGCTGTTCTGACGCGTGATGATGAGCTGTTTTGTCACGCAGAGTGCTGCGCTGCTGTTCTGACGCGTGATGATGAGCTGCTTCGTCACGCAGAGTGCTGCGCTGCTTTTCTGACGCGTGATGATGAGCTGCTTCGTCACGCAGAGTGCTGCGCTGCTGTTCTGACGCGTGATGATAAGCTGCTTCGTCACGCAGAGTGCTGCGCTGCTGTTCTGACGCGTGATGATGAGCTGCTTCGTCACGCAGAGTGCTGAGATGCTGTTCTGACGCATGATGATGAGCTGCTTCGTCACGCAGAGTGCTGCGATGCTGTTCTGCCGCATGATGATGAGCTGCTTCGTCACGCAGAGTGCTGCGCTGCTGTTCTGACGCATGATGATGAGCTGCTTCGCCACGCAGAGTGCTGAGATGCTGTTCTGACGCATGATGATGAGCTGCTTCGTCACGCAGAGTGCTGCGATGCTGTTCTGACGCATGATGATAAGCTGCTTCGTCACGCAGAGTGCTGCGCTGCTGTTCTGACGCATGACGATGAGCTGCTTCGTCACACAGAGTGCTGCGCTGCTGTTCTGA